>JAFIRS010006075.1:0-43373 GCA_018342105.1 Gonioctena quinquepunctata | reverse complement strand
CCACACTTTTTTTAAAAGAGACATCCTCCCTTTTCCCAGTAGATGGGACTGTGAAGGTCATTACACACTTGAGCATCAACACACCATCAATACTCGCAGTTCACTCTTAGCTCTCTCACAGGATGAATGCCCCTCCTCGCTTGGAGAGTGCAAGGATTCATGAAGGTCATGATCACACAGAATATGTATGCCTACACCACAACTTTAGTCAAGGTCAAACAAACATCGAGATCAAATCTTGAGGTTGCCGAAACAATCCCAACATCAAAACTCAAGGTCAAATCTCAAAGCCAAAACTTAATGTTATGAATCTCAAGGTCATATTCAAGGTCAAGTCGAATCTCAAAGTCGACCAAACCCAATATCAAAACTCAATGACAAATCTCAAAGTCAAATCTCAAGGTCAAACACACACCACATTGCACACCTGCAACCATTCAAGGTCACACGTGACGTCATAGTGGTGGGGGGAGAGCCAGAACCGGCTTAAATCTCCTACTTATATATATATATATATATATATAAATATATATATATATATATATATATATATATATATATATATATATATATATATATATATATATATATATATATAATATATATATATATATATATATAAATATATATATATATATATATATATAGGATTTTCCCTCACTTTTCACATTCATAACCAAAGAAAGTTCACCACAATTATTTTCGGCTTTTAGTAGATTTACCAGTAATGTTTTTGTTACAAATATTATTTCATACAAATCTAATTGTTGCTCCATGTTTTTACATGTTTTAATGCTGTCTTTTACATCTTTTTGTATTTCACCGAAAACGACCATTCTCACTAACATTCTCCCTGATGATGACAATATTCATTGTCGAAATATTGAAATATAATGTTATAAGAGTACATTTGCGTTTGCTGCTGTCCCAAAGAATTTATCAGATTTTATATATATATATATATATATATATATATATATATATATGAAATTTCCCGCTCTCACCACAAATGTAATGCTAAATACATAGGACAAAGTGGTTGTGAAATTATTACCAGAGTCAACGAACACAAGAAAAACAGATAAATATACTGAAAAATTCTGAAACTTTGAAAAAATAAACTCAAGCAGCTAATCATGTTATCAATTCTTAACATTCCTTTGATGTTGAAAAAGTCTCCAAAGTGTCATCATGTGGATGAAGGATCTTCAATGAATATTTCAGGAATTTTTGGAATCATTTGAAATAAAATAACACTTCTGGTATGTATTTGAATTAACAAATCAATTTTGATGGCATTCCTTTTTTCAAACCTTCCATCCACCACAATCTAATGTCATTTGACTCGGATCTTGATTGCCGTGGACCAACAATGGAATTTTTCCTTACCTTTGGTTTTTAACTTCATTCACTTCCCTAGCAGATGTCGCTGCAGATTAATTTCAAAGTTCACTACTAATAACTGAACTATTTATAAACTAGATGGCGTCACTTTTCCCAATCCAGCTAATTTAAATCATCGTAACTAACTAGATGTCACTACCCTCATGTGTCTTGGCAATATTTATGATCTAGTCTTGCGCACTTAGTTTTGTTCGATAAGCTCACAGTTGCAACATGGTTTCGATTCAATTCCTATATTTTAATCAATCTTGCCAATGTACAATTGGAAATATCCACCGTAATGCTAGTAATGATTGTAAACTATCATTCGAGATGATGTTATGTTTGTTTGTCTTATATTGTTCTAAATCTTCACATCTGTTAGTTTTTGATGACGCCATCTTGTACTTGTTTGATGGCTTATACACGATTTGGGATATAATTTCAATTTCATTGTAGATTTTGTACTTCGACTGAAGATGGGTTCTATCTGAACCCGAAACATGTTTCGATTCAACTATTTCGCCTATATAACCTAAATTACTTACCTGTGGAGATGACTTTGAGTTTCATTCATTTATGATACAACTTTCTGTCGGATCCTATGGAGGATATCCTACGGTCACCTCATAACCTATATTTGTCTAGAATGAAAACATCGAAGACAATTTGCTTATATTAATTCATTTGCAGTTTCCTATGTATTCAACAAAGTTATTGTTTTCAGAAAAATCCCGAACAATGGAAGATCATATTTTATATAACGTCTGGAATTTTTGCTTTTGCAACAGTGGTATATGGGATTTTCGGTTCTGGAAGAGAACAAACATGGAACAATGAGATAAAAACAGCTCATCTCTCAGAGCTCGATGTGGAAGCTAGACTACTAAAAACTTCGCAATTCCAAAATAATAATGGTAAAAATAAAATATCATGTAACTGATGCAATGTCTGTTTTATTTCTACACACTGGCCTTCTACCTCTCCTGATAAATGAGAATATTTGAATGGCTATGAAATTTTTCGAAGGATTATCTACGAATTCAACTATGACAGCCATCGTTGAAATTTGAAGTTTGTCCTAGAATCCCGTCCTCATTTGTCGAAATTAAGGGAAGCTCAACCTTGCAAATTATCAATGGTGCAATCTTATTGAGTTGCTCGCTCACACATGTTTTTCTTCGCTCATAATGGACGGCAGAAGGTGTGTATCAAATCACCAAAATTTTGTAAATTCCTAATCTGCAGGGTTAATCTAGTAAAAAGCTATAAACGTGACTACAAAGGTAGTCGATCATACTTATAGTCCAATATTTATAGCCTCCTACTATTCCACTAGCAGTAGGAATATTCCGGCTATAATTTTAATCGACTAAAATGAAAGGTCTGCAGACTAATCTGGCAACGTCGCTTTTCCCTTCGAAAGAACGCAAGATACCATGCCATATAACCTCAACTTCGATGTAAACAAACGTCCACAAAAATAATTTATTTAGTATTATCTATCATATGAGGATTTAGTTAATTCTTGATGGACGCGATAATGGATGATAAAAAAAATAAAACTCGTTGTTCGGAAATCCAATTGAATTATTGGTGGACTTCATGATGAATCATTCACAATTTAGTCGAGGAAAATTTCAAGGCCCACAGGAAAAAGAATTACAGAATGATATGTGGGGCAGATTGGCCCAATAATTGAATGAGAAAGGCCCACAGAAAACGGCGGAACAATGGAAAAAAGTAAGTATTGAGATTAATACACTTTTTACTGAAGTCAAAATTTTGAAATTCAGTTTGAATTATGCAGTAATGTGCAAATATAAATGTAACCCGTAATAAAGCTGGAAATCCTGCCCCTCCTCCGATGCTATCTGAGAGAGAGAGAAGAAACTCCTAGCTATAATTGGAAAAATGAGTAGCAAAGGTCTTGAATTCCAGAAAGGATCAATTGGCGAGGGAAATAATTCAGAAAATCCAAAACCTATGGTAAACATTGTTGAAAATGCGAATAGTGATACTGAAATGGCAAACGAGGTCCATGATAGAGAAAAGAAAACCGAACGTCCCAATGCAAGAGCCACCAAAAAAGAAAAGTTCACAGAAGAGTATGAACTATTCGAAAACCTTGTTGAGATGAATAATGATGGACTGCTGGCAATCGCGAATGGTTTAGAAAGCGTGGCAACTGCCAATAATAATATCGCTAACGCGTTGCTACAGATAAATGACACGCTCGAAGAAATGTGGAATACACTGAAATTCCTATAAATTAATTAATATTACCATAAGATGTATATTATATTTTTGTACGTACGAGGAAAAAAAAATTTAAAAAAATTGTTGGAAAATTTTATTTTTTTTCCAATCTTTTCAGTCATTGAAATATGTGGTAATTATGTGATTTCTAACTATTTGACCATCCACGTTATCTTCTGCATAACCATCTCTATTATTTCCTTGTCTTTGAAGAATTCCAATGTCATATTCAATATCAAGCATTGGAACCCTAAAATAAAAAAATAATAATTAATGAGTGAAAATATTTTTTTAAAAATCATCTCTAATCACTACACACTTCCATTCTTGAAATGATCAAGTTAATAAGAGTGTTTTTAACTTTGTTTTCAACGTTGGCAGAAGAATAAGATTGCACAAAATAATTCAGAAATTTCACGAAATCATTTTTGAATATCAATATTAATGCATGTTTTCATGTTCTCATAGTTCTACTTGAGTTTTTCATACAGACTCAGTGAAATAATATTAAACATACCTACCTATCTAACAGTTAATTATGCAAAATAGCACAACTATATACGATTGATGCTGCAGCTACTGGTTGGTAGGGGAGAAAACGACCCATTTTAAGTCACCTCCATCTTTCTTTGAGAACTCCATAGAAAAGTTCTACTCGATTACGCACTTGGCAATGTCTTCTAGTCTACCGCTCTTCTGGTGAATTTGGTAAGGCATCCAGTACAGGGGACAGCATATACTTTTATAATGCATATCCAGAATCACCTAGAGAAAACACGTATTCAATAAAAATATTCAGAGACAGAACATTTCATAATAACCCAAGATTTTCCAATTCTATCTTCATGTGATCGAATAATTTCCTATTTCACCTGGCTGGCATCAAATATGAACTGGTCATGCACTGATTCAGAAAAATTTGCATTCACATTCATGATTCCCAACTGTTCATTACATACCTGACAAATTGCAATGAATTAAATCAAATTGTATGAATTCTTCATTTCATCTTACCATTTGCATATTCAGGGAATAATATCCATGATAATTTTTGAATGCATCTTCTTGAGCATATGGGGTGACGATGGCCACATGGGTGAAATCAATGCACCCTAATATACCTGGAAATCCTGCTGGCCCTAGGAATCTGGAAGAGAATTGAGATTATTTTATTCAATTGTTATAGAAATTATGTTTGAATTACCTAGGGATTGAATGAGAAAAAGAAGATGGGGACTGAATGCAGTTTTTATGCTGATGTAGAGAAAAAGAATAGAGGCCATCACATTTTACTTTCATTTGCTCGCTTTTTCACAGTAGATGGAAACCGCACAGTTTCATTAAGGAACATATCATTTGTACACCTAGTTACGTTGCGTATACATCTGCTGGCTGATGGTTGGCCCACTGCGAGAAAAAATCCCTGTCCAGGAATTCGTTTTTGTGATGAACAGATATATCCCTACTTAACTTCTGCATGAAAAGCAATTGAAAGTACATGAAAAGTACCTGAGGCATTTATACTGAGTAGGTGGGTAAGAACCTACCTTAATTTCCGGAGATAAACCATCTGAACGTGAAGGAGATAAACGATCCCTCAGTGTATTTATGATATATCTTGCTGTTTCTCTATCAGCTCTAAGGAGCCTCACGAATTCTAAGCCTGTTAATTCAAAGGGGTTTGACTCATCTCTCAATCTCCTCCTCTCAAGATTGAATTCCTCATTTCGTATCCTGTAAATGTCTCAAATGTAAGAGAGCGCCCAATCCTTGAAGAGCCATCCATGTAACGAGTTCTTCAGTAACACTTTTTTTTTCCTTGAAATAGAACAACCATAACACATATCAATACATGCTCGAAGACGGGCTATAATAGGAATAGCCACCTCCATGGTAGGTTATAAAGTTATAAAGAGGTCCACAGTACAAGCTCCCATTGAAGCCATAAAAATGACTAAAAATGAAAACAGAATACCCAATGGTCTAGAGTCACCTAATGAACATAGTAACGAATTCCATATTGGCTATCAAAAGAGCTCATAGCCTGGCTACAAAGTTAATGGAATAAGTTCAAAAACGAATACCTGACTACTGAAAAATCACGGTCTAGAAATTATGAAACAAGAAAATATTCTCATCTGAAATTGTTATGTTCAAACAAGGTTCTGAATATTTATTGTCTATTGAATAAACAACTCACACGTGATATATTTTAATGTATTTAGTTCATATTCATAGTGATGTTCAGAAGATAGCCGTGGTTATATGACACCTACCAGTAGAATCTAGGAAATAGGGTGACACCAATGAGGTATTTACTCGGTTATAGTAGAGAAAGCCTTGAAAAACGACAGTTGTGCTCGAGACAAAGATAACTAAAAATAAAAACATAGGGAGAACACAACGCGGTTTTCCCCTAGCTGCGGTACCCTTTCGCTATAAAAGCGACGATCAGAGCTCAATCAGAATCAGATCAATACAATTCAGTAGGCGATCATACAGTTTGACATTCGAATTTGGATCAGCAGAAGTCAAGTGAAATGTATTCAAGTTTGAAATAAATTGGAATCAATCAGACAGTTTTTGAATATGTAGAAAAAGTAAATTAGCATAGCCAAGCACAAATTGTTACAAATGAAAAGTAAACTCACTTCAGTCCCGGTATAAAGTGAATAAAACATATCGCGAATAATAAACAATACTCAGAATTGTATATCACTTCGATACCACGAGAGACATGCCACCACAGTACGAGTTTTCATCCATAGTGAATATTTTTTGATGTTCTATAAACCTACGAATCAACTTCAAGAAATTGAAATATTCAAAATCATCTGAATTTTGGTGATTGACTGAACAAATGAATTCCTTCGATGAGCTTTCATGCAGGAGTCAGTTGTTTTGCTACAAAGTCAGGAACGGACTTCCCCCGATAGTCCACACCCCAAAACTTTGAAATGACTGGGATTTGTCAATATGTTTTGAGAGAACAAGGTTACTTAGACAATTTCCTGAATAAAAGTACTCGTGTGGAAAATCGATCGGAGCAACGATTTTTGATAAAAATGCAATTTTGTTCGACGACATCCAACCTGAGATGTCTACCATTATTCGAAAAGATTAAATTGTAATGAAAATAGAAATGATAGGTACAATGTTCATAACGAATTTTTATCATGCAAACACGTTCATTTCTTTCTACAAGGTGTTTTTGTCAACATCTGTGGAAGAAATGGAACATAAATTTATTCACCAGATATTTTTCACCTATTCATGTGCAGCCGTTTTTGTATTTTATTAGTTAGTATAAGTGAAAGATTTTCTCCCATGAAATTATACTCATCAGTGAAACTCCTCAACATTTAAGCTGTGAATACAAATTTCCAATATCCAAATGTTGAGTTTCATGAGATTCAGATAACACAACACGAAACGTGCTTATTCCACGCGTACATACAAAATATGGATTGAATTCGATATTTCATAGTGCTTGTTAGTTCAAAAACACCACGAATCTATATAACTTGATATTTTATTTGAAAAAATATCTACATTGTGAATGAAACTTTCAACTAGGTACTGTACTTTTTGTTTACGACTTTATTTCAGCATATTTTGTATTATCCCTGTTATAAATGTTGTTGAATTAACGTTAGCATTAGTATTTCTACTGTGAACATTTTTCATTTCAAATAATGGTGGACGTTCGGGTTTGATGTCGTCGAGTAAAACTGCAATTTCATTAAGAATCGTTCCTCCGATCAATTTTCTACTCGAGAACTTCTATCCAGGAAATTGTCCAGGTAACCTTGTTTTGTTAAAACATATTGACAAATCCCAGTCATTTCAAAGTTTTGAGGTGTGGACCATCGGGGGTAGTCCATTCCTGACTTTGTAGCAGAACAACTGACTCCTGCATGAAAGCTCATCGAAGGAATTCATTTGTTTAGTCAATCACCCAAATCTAGATGATTTTAAATATTCTTTTTGAAAGTTATCAAAGAAAAACATTTTTCATTTTGTAACTTTGAGGGCCCGTAACTTGGTAACGAAGGCTTTTAGGAACAAAAGGTATATGAAGTACTGGTGATATTTTGAAACCATCTATACATTCCCGAGAGGAGAAGAGGAAGTCCAGAAACACCCTGTATATATATATATATATATATATATATATTCTTGATTTTCTCGGAATGAGGGCCTTAGTCAGTCTATATATTTTCTATTTCATTCGACATTGTTTATGTCATCTTCAGGTAAAATATAATTCAACTATTTTCTTTCATTTCTTTCATATTGAGCATGTTGAATTTAATATATATATATATATATATATATATATATATATATATTTTTATATATATATATATATATATATATATATATATATATATATATATATATATATATAAATATATATATATATATATATAAATATATATATATATATATATATATTCATACATTGTCTGCTCACTATGGAGCCAAAGTAATAGGATATTCCTGTGTTTGAGATATTACATAGTATTGGGAATGTTCTGTAGAATAATTGAAATTGATTTGTTTGAGAACTATTATTGAATAGAATGTGTTTACTACAACATGTTTATGGAAATTATTGCTATTTGTTTATTCATTATTACTTAATATACTATTCTAATTTATGGGTGCTTTTTATTCTAAGTAGTAATTGAGATTAGCTGAGTACGCAAGTTAAACCAATTCCCTTTTCAACAATATACCGGGTGATGATTCTATTAGCCGTTCAATAGGATTTTCTCGTTGATTTTCGGAAGAAAATGTAATACCCAGTATAAAATCCCTGTAGCTTCACTCTAACATCTTTGATTAGCGAAAACAGGGATCAATGGTCTGGAGACAGGTCGTAATACAGAAAACAGGTTCTTTCTCGGCTGAAGCCACGCTGAACATTGAACTACATCTGATAGATATTCTTAAGGGGCCCTGACTCAAAAGAAAAAAAATAGTCGATTTTTGTTAGATATTACAGAAAATAACTTTGTTATTATCCTAGATTAACATATCTTCAGAAAAATATTTGTATTCATTGTTGAATTGGAAATGTTTCCTCCTCAGATCACATGTGTGTTCTGAATGAAGTTACAATAGTTGGAGAAAAAATAATTTCGAAGCTAAAATATGAAACAATATCCAAATGAGAAAAAAAAACTTATCCACAAATGAATCTCTGCCAAAGATCAAATATTAAATAATAATATGCAATGTATCAAGAATCAGGAATAGGTAAAAGTAAGTTAATTTCTGATGGAAAGATCGGAAATGAACGTACAAAATTCTAGCATTTTTCTAATTTGACAAATCTACAATTCTTCTTGGAGGAAGTAAATGACCAACTCCAGAACTTCTTAGTAATGAAACGGTTTCAGATATCGAAAAAAGAAATTCTACTCACTTGATATCCGTTTCGAACTAAACCTGAAATTACTCATTCCTCAAGTGCGAAATTGACCGCTGAAAGTGTTCTTATGACTTGAACTGACTTCCTCTAGATCATTCAATCAATCAGATATTCTATTTCGTATCGATGACAAATCTAATTGATCTAATTTGCCTGGATTTTCCCAATCTCCCAGTTGTTGAACTCTGCGTTTCCAAGTATGGTTAGGAAAATAATCTTGATACCATGAAAACGCTGAGGAGCTGACAGTATAGATCTCAATTAGGATCTAAGTTCTTCAATATCTCAAATTTCGCAAGAGTATCTGTATCCAGCCTATTGAATAGCATACTGGAAACAAGTGGGAAATCCTTTATTTTCTATTGCAGCTGAATTCTCCTCATGAGTATGTGAGATACTGCGTGAGGATTTGAATTGATCTCAGTAACTTTCCCATTTCAAAATAATGGGCGGAAGCTAGCAAAAGCTCATTTCGTAGCATTGAAAGCATCGAAAGCAATATTATAATTCGTATCAGACAAGTGACTGCATTCAACCAAATTCAATGGAAGACAAGTGGGATCATATTGGGTTAGTTTGTGAATTTTTTTATAGGGAATCCCCATCTCGAACTGAAGACTCTAATGTGTCCAGAATGTTATCCAATTTCAAGAATTACTATTGAATTTTACCAATTCAATTCTGGGTAGTTTAACATAACTAGCCATAGGATTCCTTAAAAACAACTAGTGGTTGCTTCCTCAAACAATTCGATATGAATTTTTCCGACTATGGTATTTCTATCAATTTGTTTTCCTGTTCATAGTCATCCATAGTAGCAGCAAGAGACAATGGAGCGCCATGAATTCTCTCGAAATCACTCCGAATAGAATCCATATGTGGAAAGTGAACTTCTAATAGAGCAAATAATCCTTCGTTACTTCCGGAACTTTCAGTCGACGATGAATTCCAAGACAACTTAATACTGAATTTAGTGGAGCTATTTCAGCTGCAAGGACAATCAGACCAAACACCAATGAAAAAGTGGCAAAAACTGTTCATTATGCATACTCCCACAGTCTCGTATAGTCAAATCATTTTGCGAACGACAAAACATTCACACACAAATTTATACATTCACAAAGTGTTGATTTTGATTCAAAATAAAAACCGACGGTCTTCCTCACGTCCAGCAGACAGACATGCATACTTTACTCGGGATCGGTCGATCATTTTGCCATATTACAGATCTAATAGAACCCGGGAGGGGCCTTCATACACAAAAATTGAAACATACAATTCATCTTCCTTTATATTTCAAAGAATCAACAATCCAAATCGATCTCAGAAAAATATTGCACCAATATGTTTTTTTATAATTCAGGTGAATTGTCTACATCACACTAGATGCATACCTACTTATATTTGATAATCATCATGATTGACATTGTGACTTCCACAATTGGTCTTATATAAACTCTGCTGATTTGCTGGTCACCTTCCCTGCGCCTCAGGCATTAGATACTAATTGATTTCCATTCAAGATTGAATTCTTCTATTTCTATTTTGTATCTTCTGGAAAATAATTATCCATCTATATATATATATATATATATATATATATATATATATATTTATATATATATATATATATATATATATATATATATATCGAAAGTGATATTTGAGAAGGCACTGGCGTCCTCTCTGGTATCGACAATCCAATCAGAATGTTTGGTTTTATAAAGAGGATCAAGACGAAGACATTTTCTTCCGCAACAGCAAAAGTCAGATTGTATGGTGCCGTGGACCGTTCTGAATTCAACTGCAATATTTTTAGATTTATACTACCTCCAATCTATTGATCACTATTCTCCTCTCATCCTCGATCCACCCCCATTTCGTTTTCCTATCAACTCATATTTCATTAAGTTATCACCTCAATACCACACGTTATGGAAATAGTTTTTCGTTATGCGATTTTCCACCGCAATTTTTTCAGTTTTGTGACCGGTTCTCACCGTTGACTCCATTTGTCTTGTGGTCATATTGTGAACATTTGCATCACCTCATAAGATGAATCCGTTTTCTCACTATGCAGCTCAGCCTGCTGTTACTAATTCTGCCCTTCCGTATCAATCTGTCAGCTATGTTTTCATTCTGGACTGCAACTATGACAGCTTATCCTCCAGTTGCATTAGATATTTCACTGTGATGTAATGTTGTTCCGGTTACCCGATCACTGTCGCGATTGTTTTCAAAACTCCATTATGGTCAGAGGTCCATGTCATTAACGTGTAGAAGTGATTCTTGGGTCTAATTTAAATGTCCGATGTTTCGACCTTTTTCAGATCTGTTCTTCGAAAAAAGCTGCCCTATTTCTTTCGGCGTCAATTTCCATCAGATCACCTTTGGCAGTTCTGGAATATGTCAACATCTACGCAGTTTTCATCTTCCAGAAGATCTTCCTTCAGATTTGAAAATGTATTCCTTGGGGAATCATCGTCCGAACTTCCATTCAGAATGATCGTTAGTTGTTTCCTTCACTTCTCGAAATTGTTTGCACATCTCTGTCAGGCTCCCAATATCCCTTAACGAGTTTTTCCATGGCGCGTGTATGCTTCCGTTCATCACATTTTCTACTTATAGTTTTCTATTTTATCTGGTTTGACATTTCGTAGGTGAACTATAGCCTTTGTTTATTCTTGTTATGTGACTTCTTCGAGTCACTTCTCTTCGAGTACTTTCGTTGTAGAATCGACCTCGTTATAAAATCGTACCCATTATTTTCCTCCAGTCTTCCTTTGACTCGGGCAATGATTTTGAATTCATCAACCGCTGACTGCTTTTGCAGTTTTTTTTCAGAGATATGAGTGCCCACCATAGCCACTTCAGGTTCACGTTGTTTTTTTTTTTTTGGTGCTCCTCATCTTTGTTCTTGCAGTTTCAAGCCATCACCTGAATTTCTTGATCTGGTCATTCTATAACTTTTCGAATTCTTTGGTTCATATGTCTGACTTATTTCAGCAGCATGTCGAGAGCTCTCATGGATGTCTCCTTATTCTCGGCTATAGACTTTTTCGATGTTGTTACTTCAGGTTTTGGGTTATGCCTTTTTCGTTTGTTAGATTGTTCTGTCGATAAGGTCTCTTCTGTTCCCACCCACTCGTACAAATCAGGGGGTTAGCAGTTCTTGGTCTGGGAGCTGTTCTCTGGATATAGGTCCGTTTGATAAGGGTATTTCCTGTATCTGCGCCAGATCGATTGATACCCTGATAGATTCAATTCTGTTTTCATAATGGGTTTTCCGTCATAAGGGTGCCACGATTGTGATCGATGAATCTGTAGTGATGCGCACATACCATCTTTAGGCTAAGATCCCCTGGATGTTGCCAAGTATCCATGGCATCGCTTACGACACATCACCCTTGTGCTATGCAACCCCTCAACATGATAGTGTGATTGGAGCTTTCATTTTAGTCTGCCCCGACTCTGCCTTCCACCGGTGTTGGAAACCGAGGCCAATCACATGTAGGTGAGAAATGGAATCGGGTGGAAGAGGCAAGGTGAGATAAGCAGGATTTACAACACTTTTGAACCGCCCATTCAACAATTCTGGCAGAACCATTTCATATACTCATTCAGACAATCAACCATTGGATCGGTTCAACAGAAACTCTTATACGCACATCGGAAGTACCCGATTTTTTTTAAATGTTCCTCATTTCGTTAACACGTTGATTGCCATGTAAGCCGATGTATGTTTTTCAGTTCCTGTGGACGAATAGGGTCTGAGAATAGTATGCAGGACGTCAGCGTCACTTACGAGCCAGTAAACCGTCAACGGGGTTTCAGAAAATATTGAAATATACAAGATATTAGGGTGAGTTCGCCAAAATCGTACCGGTCCGTAAATCGTCCTTTTTTTATATATAGTTTGGGAGACTATGCCGCCATCTGTTGTGTAATACGTCTCCAAATATACAGTCACAAACTGACAACCATCCATCCATCTTTTTCTAAGGATGTTTGTAGTGGTGAGTACAGTTCTTAAACTTTTTTTTGAGCTAATTAGGTTAAATATAGTATATAGAATAATACCACAAAAAAAACCAATTAAATTTTTCTGGTTTATAGGTTGAAATCTTGATTTATTCATATTAAGACAGAGTTTCACAAATCGTTCCACTATTGAGTGATGTAAATCGTAACGATACGATTTGGAGGTTCACTAATATTTCATTTATTTATGTTATTTCAGCTTAATATGACAAGAAGGGAATATGGAAAATGGTCTGTTAATGACATGAAAAAAGCAATAGCGAAATATAAAAGCGGAATAATTACATTTAATAAATATAATATTCTCAAACCCACATTCGAAAGACACATAGATGGAGAAGTCAAAAGATATGAAACGGAAGGAGGAGAACAAGCAGAGGAAAATCTAACACAATTCCAAAAAACTAAGGAGAAGAGAAGAGTTAATGGTCGACTTCCTACTTTTCCTGCCCTATTTGGAAATGACCTAGTTAAACATATTTTGGAATTTGAAGAGTGTTTTTTGGTGCTTACGATAACAGATGTGAGGAAACTTGCTTATGACTCAATGAAGGCTATTTCAAAATTAAAAGTCCTTTTTCTGAGAAATAAAAATAAATTGGTTGGAAAAAATTGGTATTATCATTTCATGTCCAGACATCCCAAATTGTATTTGAGACAACCTGAAAATACATCTATAGCTTGTTGTAAGGGTTTAAATAGAGAAAATGTGTACGAATTTTTTGATTTATTGGAAAAGGTTGTAGCTAAACATAAAATTCACGCCCAACGTATTAATAATGTTGATGTTGATCTGGCTTCTCCACAGTCCAAAAAAATCATATCTAAAAGTTATAGCTCAGCGTAGAAAACATCAAGTTGGATTCATAGCAAGTGGAGGAAAGAAGCGTGAACACAACAATCGTGTACTGTTGTAATGCGACGGAAAACTATATCTTAACTATCACTATTTTAAAAAGAGTCCGTATGCATCCACTTTTGAAAAATGGCGCTTTTCCAAATAGCCTCACAGAAGTTAGTGAAACTGGGTACATCAACTCAGATTTGTTTTTGAAGTGGCTAAAACATTTTATTCAATTTGTGAAACCAACAGAAAAACAAATAGTACTGCTTCTCCTAGATGGACATACCACACAATCAAAAAACCTTGCAGCTATCAATCTAGCAAGGGATAATAATGTCCTAATACTCAAGTTTCCCGGACACTCAACACCTGGGGGTGCACTAGAGGTGTGAGTTTTCAAATCAATGGAGTCCAGTTACAGCCTAATATTACAAAGTGGCTTCGTTCTATCCTGGTGACAAGGTTACTCAATTTGAAATCAACCAGCTTTAACTGAGGATATGTCCAGGCTGCGACTACACACAATGCAATGAGTGGGTTCTGTGCTAGTGGAGTATGGCTAATTGGAAGTAATGTGTTGAAGGATTCAGTGTAGGGTAGCCAGTGGAAATTTACAGAGAGAAATAATCGTGGTCGATGTTGCGAACTTTGAGGATACCAAAGGTTAAACTGTAGTCAACATTACAGAAAGCTCTGATAACATACAGGTTATCCCCAATAATACAGTTCAAGGAAATATTCTTATAAACTATTAGGCTATAATCACATTGAATCAATCAAGCCCTCATTCCTAAGTCATCAGAAAGAACATAATAAACGCCTTAGCAAAGGAGCTCAGGAGGCTATACGGTTAGTTGACCGACTCAGAAAGGGATTTTTCAAGTTTGCTGGCAATTAATTTTCCTTATCGAATTCACCCCAAAACAACAATTAAATACCACGTTTCACTCGGCTATTACCTGAGTTTCACGTTCGCAAGAATCCCTGCTGTAATACTTCACTCCGACCCTCGAGTTAGGCCCTTTAGGTACTACTAAATGATTCTCTTAATAAGGTTTCTATATTTGGTTTTCCTTTATCGTTACA
The DNA here is from genome assembly GCA_018342105.1 of Gonioctena quinquepunctata. Lineage (NCBI taxonomy): Eukaryota > Metazoa > Arthropoda > Insecta > Coleoptera > Chrysomelidae > Gonioctena > Gonioctena quinquepunctata. The sequence continues at coordinate 28,320 of JAFIRS010006075.1, read as the reverse complement.
GTTGATTTTGCTCGGCGATTTCCCTGAGCGCCAACAACGTTGAAAACTGGGCGTGGGTACAGACGACAAATAATCACAGAGTTTTTTTATAAAATAATGACTCATCATCCCCTTTATGGAGCAATTGAACGCTCAATTAAAAAATCACCTTCTCGAATCATAAAAATAATAGTATTCCGAAAACATCCGGAACAGAGCTATAGATCGTGAAACTCGTAAACTTTTGATCTGCACGTATTTTTCGAGGCAATTATAATTCGTTTTATATCTCGCGGCCGTTGTTCAAATTTGGTAAGTCCATGAGTTCGAACAGCCGGGTAAAAAAACAATGAAAAACTGAAATTCACAATTTGAAATGATGTTAACCTCCGTGTCAGTTGTTTGTATTTGGCGTTTTCCCTGAACCCAAACAATTGATAAGATAACTCAACAGTTATCAGGGCGATTAATCTGCAAACTACTTGTGGAATATTATCCTTGACAAAACACTTGCAAGAGCTTAAATGAGGAAAATAATTGTACATTACTCAACTTGGAAGTCGAAATGAATCATAGAGGTTTGACCTTAACCCAGTCAACAACTTACTAGAGTTTCGATATAGCCCTGAGCTGCACTGGGTAGATGACAAAAGAAAAGAAATATACTGGGAATACCATAAATCTCAATATTCGTATGCAGCAAATTAACAGCAACCGATTTCAAGAGATTTCGTTGTACAATTAAAATAAAAAACAATTATTTGCACTTATCTCTGACCAACTTGAACTCCACGCCAATAATTGAACAGATGAAATAATAATAATAATACAGAAGTAATATTCAAATTGAACGGTGAGTATTCGAACAATAGAATAATAATGATGCAGAAATAATAATCAAATTCCACGGTAAATAATTGAACAAATGAAATAATAATAATGCAGAACTAATAATTAAATTCCACGGCAAATAATTGAACAAATGAAATAATAATAATGCAGAAATAATATTCTTTCGGGTGCCTCGGCACACGGGGAAACCAAGCTCAGATATAATTTATGCACAATTTTCCACTTACGGATACCTCAACGCTTCTGGAAGACTTTAACTTTCAGATTTTCAGAACTTCAATGTAACACTTCTATCTCAGGTTGCACAACTGGAACAAGCCTCACAGTTACAAAGCAGGTACAAGACAGCGATGCTGATTTCATCTAGCCTTTTATAGGTATCAAATCTATGACAATATTCGAAGAAAGAGCTTATTAAGAAAGACGCTCTTTCTGTTCCTTTTAGAGGAAGAAGCTTTTTTTGTTCGTTGAACTGAAACTGGACTGGCAATCTGATGGATGATCCAGCTTGTTACAAAAAATGGTTTTTTCCATCGCGCGTTTGGTTTCTTTTCCCCTTCAACAAAAACCCCCCCAGGAGCTTTTTACCATTTTTATAAGAGATAGAAGAACATAGTTATGCTTTGTTTCTGCTTTGCACGTGAATTCCAGTAGCTTTGGGTATGTACATTTATTTTCTAAAAGAGGAACAGAACTTATTGCCAGAACGGAATCAATCAACATCCCAAATAGTCAGGGACGTACCAAAGTTATGTTGAACTTTCTTTAGCCGTTCTTAGTAACGGAGCTCAAAAAAATGTTCCGTTACAACTGTGACAATTGGATAACTCAATTGGAATTAACTTCCAAAAATACACCGCGCACTTCATTGAACTGCATATTTTGTTTGACTCGATTAAGTGCGATTATATGAATCCCTGAAAATGAAAAGACTTTTCAGCACGAGTAGGTAGGTGCTCACTGAATTAATCTGATGAATTCCTACATATCCATCTTATTACTATCAAAATTATAGTTGATGAAACTCAAACTTCTACTTTGACTCCTATAGCAGAATTTTGAAGAACCATTAGGACACACTGAATTTACCTAGAAATTGCTAGCCAAGGAAATCAAGAATTCATTTATCAAACTATCAAAAGATTAAGGTAGATTTGATCAGAAATGCTGTTTTCCGTCAACCCGTTTTCCGTTATCCCGTTATCCCGTCATCTCGTTATCCCGTTAACTCGTCATCCTGTCAAACCGTTATTCCATTATCCCGTTTTGCGAATTATAGCAAAATGCATATCGCGAAAATATTCTCCGTATTCAAAAATCTGTGTATAACAATATTCACGGCAATCGGTTGAATGGTATAGAAGTTAATGCGCTGCAGCGCCATCTAGTGCTGAGTTAGAGTGAAATGGATTGCACAAAAACCTTCCCAATGAAAAACACCTATATATATATAGTTTTTCAATATATATATATATATATATATATATATATATATATATATATATAAACTTTCTTAGTTTCTCAGAAAATTTCATTTTTCATAAAAATTGGTACATTCATTTACATTCAAATCGGCCGTTATTCTAAAATCACTATGGAGTAAAGTGACATTACTATGGAAAATATCGAAGAACTTTATGAAAAAAAGTTGTTCGCAATTGAAAGATATTCTCAATTATCCAGTTTAGTCCACCAATTACTAATTTCAAAAATTGCCTAATGAGTTGGCCTCATGGAGAAATCAACTCATTGAGCAGTTATTGAAATTAGTAATTGGTGGACTCAACTGGATAACTGGGAATATGTCTTAATTGCAAACAACTTTTTTCATTGGATGTTTTCGATATTTTATATAGTAATGTCACTTTACTATATAGTGAATTCAGAATATCGACCGATTCCCGCTTAGCCGCACGTCACTGATAATAACGGCTATGCGCGTATTGAGTCAAATTGAATGCACCAACTTTTATGTGGAACGAAATATTCTGAGAAACTATTAATAAAAAAATTTACCATATGGTTCCAAGTTTTTGGCGGACACTGTATATATATATATATATATATATATATATATATATATATTATTATTATGCTATCATTGCTAGTATTTTGTTATTTTTTTTTAATAATAATATATTTGACATTTGTTATGATAAGTTTGATTAATTGATTTATTTTTATCTGAAAATTTCGAAAAAAATACATAAAACAGTAATAAAATATCCGGCTATGTTGCTAACTCTTTTTCTAATACTCTTTTACCTGTATTCTTTCACCTCATCCCAACTCAGTCGGTACGCCTATGGATACATGATATTACTCCCTCCCAAAGCAGAATTCAGTGGTGCCATCTAGTTGCTTTGCTTGAAGTCAATGTTCAAAATACGGTTCCATGAAAATTGCAGGTTATAATGCGATCAACAGATGAATGATAAATGCAGAAAATAGTCAAGTGATTATTCTTTTATCTACTCCTATTGAATTATATATTGATTATTCAACTGCTTTTGGGCAATTGATAGTATCTTTAAACATACAACGTGAGTTATAATAACTCACTGCTATAACTCACTATAATGAATCGGAAAATATTCTTGGAATTATTTACTAACCAAATATCAAGGTGGCTCTATTCTGCTGTACAAGCCGTTTGGCCGAAAGGGAACAGTCCATTATTGTTATTGAGGGGAGTAATGTCACTTGAATAATTTTGACGTTTTAAAATTAAGTTAATACCTAATTATTCTGAATTTTGTGCTGAAAAAGATGAATTCAGATAGATGAATTATTATGTACCTACATCTCCAGAAATAAGACAAGTAGCTTATGTTAACATACAGAATTGATTGCCCGAAAAATCCCAAAACAAATATAAGGGTGTATAGAATTTTTTTTAGATTGGTGTAGCAGCAAGAACATTAAGTCATCGTTCACAGAAAATGTACTTTTGACATATTTATTTAAACTTAGCACTAAATATAAAGCATCGTCCCTATGGACTTTCTACTCCATGCTAAGAAGCACACTCAACATAAATAATGGAATCAATATAGAGAATTATTTGAAATTACGCGCGTTTCTCGAACGTCAATCAGAGAAACATGTAGCTAAAAAGGCAAGAAATTTCAGGCCAGAACAACTCAAAAATTTCATAAATGAAGCTCCTGATGAGAAATATCTGGCGACAAAGGTAGTAGATCTCACAATATCCAATCGGTTTTATCATCTAGTCAATTACATAATTCATTTTATCTGATGGCATGTCATAATAACAACGTTATGTCACCCAATTTTGATGACATAAGGAAGCTCATTATGGTACTTAGTCCCATAATGAATTCATTATGGTACTAGGTACCATAATGAAATTCTATATGAAAAACATGTGATGGTGAGATCAAAAAAGTTTATTTAAAATGTATAACTATGTACAAAACTATTTATTATAAATGGTAAAAGAACAATTTCTACAATTTGCAATATTGATTCCAATTTCAGAATCACTCATTATTATTAATATTAAATTCAATTATACGTGACAATTGTGTTTGACAGCAGATAAATGAATATTGCCGTTGCAACCTGACGTTGTCAAGGAAATGGCCAAGCACAGCTCACTAACCCACTAATATTTGAAACTACACATATACTTACTCCTTCAGAAATAGTTGTCATTGTGACTTGTCAAAAATGCAGTTTTCAATTTTTCGAATGAGATCATCATCAGATGAAATTTTGTATGTAATTCGAATCATAAACAATCATTATGGCACACGTCGTGTTATCGGAGTCGGCTACGCCTCGCCCAATAACATTCACGACTTGTACCATAATGATCGTCTTTATGATCCTTATTACATAAATAGCTATTAGGTTGCTTTAATAATGGGAATTATAGATGCTTGTCGTGCAGCAGAATTGCACTTCATGCAATTAACAGATTCAGAAAATCATGGATCTATTTTTATGGTTAGTGTACCAAATTAAAAAAAAAAAACATTGCCAGAAAATTAACTGTTACGGGAAATTTTTATACCATAAATAAGAAATATTAAAATCTTCGTCCTACTGATATATCGCAAACGTTTGTTATTCTTTAAATTTCAAAATGGAAAATATCACTGTAATTTATATATAGGGCATTGTTTTCGCCGCTCGTTAGCAACTTCATTAGTGGATGCTGGAGGGGATATAACGGCACTAAAACGCCATGGCGGTTGGCGATCAACTACTGTGGCTGAGGGGTACGTTGATGATTCCGAAAAGAATACGACAGATACTGCAAATAAAATATACAGTTCTATAACAGCTCAACCAGTTAGTACATCAACAACATATATGCAACAAACCCAAAATGAAACAATTAACTTGCATAAATCAGTCCCACATATTCAGTTTACTGGTTGTTCAAACTTTACAGTTAATTTTATTTATAAAAAAAAATGAGTAATTATAATTAAATTATTTAAAGCATTGTTATAGGTAACTATTGAGATTTGTTAATAAAGTTCTTTCTCTGTACTTGTATCTTAGTATTTATTGTTATAGTCGTAAATAAAGTATAGTATTCAACTTGCGCTAATGGTCATAACTCACTTGATGAATTACAACTCTCGCCTGCGGCTCGTGCTGCAAACTTCATCTGCGTGAGTTATGACCTACATTACCGTCGTAAAATAATATACTATTATTAAATCAAAAACTTAAATGTACTTATCCTGTGAAAATTAACTTATGAGTAGTGTTTTTGTCAAGACAGTGATATGTGAGGAGTGGAGTACCTTCAAAAATAACAATTGTAGGTTATATTAAATTATATGAACAAAACCAGAAAAACTGCTCGATAACAGTGAAAGGTGTAATAAAATGACTTCAAATAAGTGTCTGCCCGAACACGTTCACTCAGTTTAGTTTTCTTTTGAGAAGAAGTACCTGTGATCTGTTTACTTGTGCTTTTCTTAGTCCTAGAGGTGTCCCAGGCTAGTGGATTCTGCTGCTACTGTGTCCAGGCCAGTTTCTCCTATTGGACGATTCCTGGATATGGATATTGCTGTGTCCTGGAAGTAAGAAGTTTTTCCCAGGTAGTTTTCAACGGTTATCGTTTCTGGATATGTTATATAGTTGTCAATTGGCTGAATTGCTCCTATTCTCGTTGTATTTTCATATTTATGATTGATAAGTTTTGTCAACATGTTCATCCAAAAATATATATTTTATCTCCCAAATCCTCGTTATTTTTCTTCCTGGCATTCATCACTTTTTGTTTTTCTCACAAGTTTCAGGTTTTTACCCACTTTCTATGACACTTTTACCTATTCTAAACCATGCTATGGATTTTATATACAATTAACATTTATATACCTTACATAATATGTACAGTTAGTTAAAATTCATATCTTTTAATTTTCTGTACTCAAAATTTTATATTTCATCATTTTCTATCGAAATGTTTTGACATGTCGCTGTCTTGTTTTTTTCTGATGTGATTTTAGCACACAGGATGTTCCAACTTGAATATTAATTTTGTCTACTTGAGATCTAAAGTTTTATTCATGAATTTTGATTTCTATATTTTTTATAGGTTGTTCAAATTAAATGAATTGTTGGCAACATACTTATGACAATAAAAAAACTCCACTGCTAAACTCTTGAGACATCTGGGTCGACTAGAAAATGGAACATGGTTTCAGAAAAGCAAAATGTACAAAAAAATTGCAAAACAAACATAGCAGGTATTTATTTGATGTATAAGTATCATTATATCACTTTTCATTATTTTTTACATCGAACAAATATTTCTTAGCAATATACATATATATATATATATATACATATATATAAATATATATATATATATATATATATATTGGGGTGCTTTTTTTACAACAAATTGCAAAATAAACATAGCAGGTATTTATTTGATGTATAAGTATCATTATATCACTTTTCATTATTTTTTACATCGAACAAATATTTCTTAGCATTCATAACAATATATATATATATATATATATAAATATATATATATATATATATATATATTGGGGTGCTTTTTTTACAACAAGTTTCTTTGTTTTTTGCTCCCAACCAAAAATTTTGTTGGAAAAGTCCAAAAAAAAATTCCTGAAAATTTGAGCTTCTAAATTAAGATTCGGTACTTTCCCGGAGCGAGGAAATATTTTCCATTTAAAATACATGTAACCTTTGTTTTCGTTCAAATATCCATAACTCAGCGGCATTTCATGCTATCTTATCGTACCAAAGCGCGATTTACTCAGTATTACATGTTCTACAAAAGTACCTATAGCGACGTAGCTGTAATCTGCACCTGTAATATTGTACGGGGTCACTAAATCTGATTTTTGTGAAAATTCATATTTTTTTACATTATTTCATAAATGACTGAATTAATGGAAAAAATTCAAATGACAAACTTGTAGTAAATCAGGAAAATTAATTTCCTACAAAAAAAATCATATACCGAATTGCTAAGATTGATGTTCCTCGAGATACGAAGCGTTAACTTTGTCGTAATATGAATTTTTTTAAGTTATCGAATCAAACTTTTTATATTACGACAAAATTAACGCTTTATATCTCGAGAACAATCAATCTTAGCGATTTGGTTCAGAGGATTTTTTTGTAGGAAATCAAATTTCCTACAAGTTTGTCATCTAATTTTTTTCCATTGATCCAGTCATTTATAAAGCAACGTAAAAAAAATAAGAATTTTTTACAAAAATCAGATTTAGTGACCCGTACAATCTTACAGGTGCAGATTACAGCTACATCGCCATAGGCACTTTTGTAAAGCATGTTTCCTGAGTAAATCGCGTTTTGGTACGATAAGATAGCATGAAATGCCGCTGAGCTATAGATATTTAAAAAAATACAAAGTTTACTCACTTGATGTTGATATTAAGAGCTTAAATTTTCAAGAAAGTTTTTTTTTTACATTTCCAACAAAATTTTCGGTTGGGAGCAAAAAAATTAAAAATACCCCAATAAGTATATATATATATATATATATATATATATATAATAACATCAATTTTTATATATACAGATGATTACCTCAAACAGGAGGTAGCTGCTCGACTGTCTTTCGTCACCACCAGATTAACTCCAGGTCTCAGAACTACATTTATATGCTAAGTGTCAAGATAATCGGTTCAGAGGTGAAACAGGTAATAATTCAGTGAGTGAACCATCAATCATCCCCTATTTTCCTACCCTCAAGGGTGTTTTTTTTCAAATCCACATGGGACCAATTTCGAGATATAACCTATTTAATAAAAAAGAAATCATCGGAATCGAACTATTCTATAAAAAATATTCGTGGTCATAATATTAGATATATATATATATGACCACATATATACATATATATATATATATAATATAAATATATATATATATATATATATATATATATATATATATATATATTTACATATATATATATATATCTATACATATAAATATATATATATTGTTATGTTATGCCAGTTGAAAATTTTAAAAGACTAAAAAGCCACAAAAAGAATAAAAAATAAATAATTATCAATTTCAAGAGTTTGCTTGTAAATAACTTTTAAAATCTAATGTATTTTATGAGCCTAGCTATGATAAGGATAGATGTCAAAGTACTATAAAACAGTCAATTATATACACTATCAAAATTATCATAACTCATAATTGCTCAAAAGACAACTAAAAGTCAAGATTTACAAAATTATCATGAATAAAAAGTAAGCAACACATTTATAAACTTGAAACACTCTGTACATGAAATTGTAGCAAACTAAAATTTAGCCAATGAGAGAACAGCAAACGTCTTTATGAAAGATAGCCAATCAGAGAAGAGATGATCAGATGTAAAGTTGGAAATTGTGAGAGAATGGCAAAGAGAAGGTATCATAGGCAATTATTATTCAAACTTGTAATTGATGATAAGAATGGGAATTTAATTGTGTGTATAAATTGTGCAACATTAATATAAACAGTGCAAAGTGACGATTTGATACGCGAATTTGAAATTTCAAATGGAACAACAACAATGGCAAGATGTTGCGAAGCGTCGAAAAAACAAAGCTTAGAGGAGATCGAAAATATTTTCCGAAGCGGAAGCACGCACAAAATTTCTCTGAAAGAAAAATGGAATAATTCCATCAGTAGCTCAACAGAACAAGATTACCTTGATGATATCGTATATCCACGATTCCAAAAGCTGAGTCTCACATCGATACGTTCCTGACACATGGTTTTGCAGTGCTAACGGAGGCTGGAGAGAGGAGATTTCTGGTATTTATGGTATAGTAGTGAACACCAACAGTTCCAACCAGGTATAAAACTTTTAATAGTGCTTTCCCGGTCCTGAACTATTTCACAAAGAACATTTATCACATTCGATGAACTCTATGTCACTCTTATGAACAATAACAGAAAATTACGCTCACAGAAAAAGTGAGGTTCTGTTTATCTATCCATGCTATGCAATTTTATGATTATCCGTGAATAATTGTTTGATTCACTCTAGCATAAGTTGATTTTCGTAGGCCAGGTATTTTTAAGTTTTTCCTGAATAAAGGAGATAATTGTTTTTGATATTTGGTTTGTTTATTTTCTCACAATGATCAACTAACATGACAAAGATCATTCAATGAACTGAAGTTAGTCACATATGACAGTATCTCTATTGCTTGAACCGACAATCTGAGACAGGGGCGTGCCAACTGAGTTTAGCTGTGGCGAGAAAAGTAATAATTGTTGGTAGCGTGACAACAGAACAGTGACGTTCGCTGACAATTATTATTACAGGGGCAGAAATATCTATTTACATCATATCAAATTTGGCTCACAAAGAATTACCACAAAATCATTATTAATCTCAATATACAAAAAACTATTATATTTTTCAAATTTTATCGAACCATAACAATTTATATATATATATATATATATATATATATATAGACATAATTAACAAATAACAATAAGTAAACGAACAATACAAAATATCAACTTATTGAAAAAATTGTAAGACATTGACCTAGATAGTATATATAAAAATGAAAAAAAATTGAATAATAGAAAAACCCGACAGTGAACTCTGAAGAAGATGGAAACAAAATAACCAGAAAATATTGTCAGAAAACTATGTTTTTTGAGAGGTTGACTATTGAAATTAGTACTGTAAACAATCTCACGCAGTCGGAGGCATCTTCTTTAATTTAAAAATGGAGATATATTATTGCCTCCGAGTGCGTGAGATTGTTTACTTTATTAAGTTCAATAGTTAACATCTTAAAACATAATTTTCTGACAATATTTTGTGGTCACCTTGTTTCCATTTTTTTTGAAGTTCACTTTTTTCTCGGGTTTTTTTTTTTAATTAACTCTTTCATTTTCTACTGGTCTGGTTGTCGCCATATTGAATTTTGTCAAAATATGGCGTCTGGTTGTCGCCATATGAATTTTGATTATAACTGTCATGTCTTTATTCACAATATTGTCGCCATTTTCAATTTTACTGTCATGTCTCGCAGAATTGAGGCAATTCGATCAACGTGAGAATCATCAAAATCGGCCAACTCGTTTGGTCTCCAAAGCGCCACAAAGGAACAAACATACATAGGCTGATAAACACATTATCCTCCTTTGCGGCGCGCAGTCGGGTAATAAAATTGCTACATATATGAAAGATTTCCAGTTTACAAATCAAAATTTCAGATTACCCTCTACTAATTGAAACGTATGTAAAAAATATTCTTCAAAGTTATAAATTGCGTTTCAGTATTGCCCGAACTTTTACTCAGGAAAATTTATTGCTTGTAATATTTTCAATTTCATTTGGTAGATCATTATATATTTCCGTCCCGGTATATATTATCGAGCCCTTTAGGCCTCTTTCACACGATCAGGATATTTATCCGTCCGTATGATCGCCCGGCCGGGCGGCACCCTGGAGCTCTCTTCACACGGGTGTCTGCGAAAATCCGGACCACTTGGTGCTAGAAATTTCAGTTTGTCGCTGATTATGATGGACAGTAGACGCAAAAATATTTTGTTCGCTTTATTGAAACATCGGCCAAAAAATCAACGTAATAGGCAAATTTGGGTTCACCCCTTGCTAGAAAGCAGATACCTGGAAGAAGCCTTCTTTGTGCTTTTTCAACAACTGAAAGAAAACGAAACTAAGTTTTTTAATTATTTCCGTATGATCGTTTCTTCTTTTGATGAGTTGCTGCAACGTGTGCATATACAGCTACGAAGACAAGATACAAATATGAGGAACTGCATCCAACCTGAAAAAATGTTGGCTGTCACATTAAGGTAAGTTTCTTTCACACGATCAGGATATTTATCCGTCCGTATGATCGCCCGGCCGGGCGGCACCCTGGAGCTCTCTTCACATGGGTGTCTGCGAAAATCCGGACCACTTGGTGCTAGAAATTTCAGTTTGTCGCTGATTATGATGGACAGTAGACGCAAAAATATTTTGTTCGCTCTATTGAAACATCGGCCAAAAAATCAACGTAATAGGCAAATTTGGGTTCACCCCTTGCTAGAAAGCAGATACCTGGAAGAAGCCTTCTTTGTGCTTTTTCAACAACTGAAAGAAAACGAAACTAAGTTTTTTAATTATTTCCGTATGATCGTTTCTTCTTTTGATGAGTTGCTGCAACGTGTGCATATACAGCTACGAAGACAAGATACAAATATGAGGAACTGCATCCAACCTGAACAAATGTTGGCTGTCACATTAAGGTAAGTTTCTTTAAAATAAATAAAAAACTAAATACACATTTATTATTATAATACGTGGAAAGATCAAAAGTCAATATCTGAATTCTGTGAGAAAGGGGATGACAAATTGTTATAATTACTCGTAGATTGTGTGTCATTAGAATCAGGAGACAGGTAAGGTGGAGATATGATGTTAGTAGATTTGTTACTCGATGGAATCATTTGATGATGTTGACTGGAGACCCTGGATAGCAGTGGAGTGTATGAAAGGTCAGAAGAGTGATATTGCTGAAAGTTCTTCAATGGATAGTTGCAGGGGTACTGTTGTGTGTTTTGTTGAGAGTATGGAGGAGCATAAATCTGCAGCTGTTGAGGTTGGGTTGTTTGAATAGAGACAGTGTTCTGGATGTTTTTTAATCACCTGCAGAACTTCCATCTGGAAATCTACAATCTGGTTGTCAGTGAACTTTTGAACAGAAGGAATAATGCCCTTGAAAAATTGCATATGACGGTCCTCTTGGTCTCCTGCTTCGATCGATTTAAGCATCCTTAGTTCAAATTCGTCGAAGGTTCGCCTCCTCTTCCTTGTTGACTGTTGCACAGATGTAGTCTTTACGGTAGGGATTTTTGCAGATGGAGTTTGCGAAGTCTGCTTGGTTGCATCTGGAGTCGCCGTCCCTTGATCTGCTGCTGACTGGAGTTTTTCAGTCTGCTGCTGAGTTTTTGCCTCATCTGTGTGCTCATAGGCCATGCTGGAATCAGTTGACCGGTGATATAAGCCTTGCTCTAGAAAATTCAGTTGTTCGTGATACAAATACTTTCGCAGTTTTGACGCAGCAGCTCCTGATTTTATCGAGTTTTTGTCTCGGTTTTTCCATTTGAGCCACTGGTCTCTGATATTATTCCACCTTTCAACAACCAGTTGACCTGTAACAAAAAAAATATTCAGCAATACTAGACTAGAATCATTTATTTTCAATTTATTGTTTACTTTTTTTACTTTCAGGTACCTGGCTAGATCTGTATTATAGCTATCGATTGGAAATTTCTACAATTACAAAAATTTTTCGAGAGGTCTGTGACATTCTTTGGTCGTCCTTAGTTGGAGAATTTATTCCTAAACTCACGAAAGAACGTTGTGAGTCAGTTGCTGCTGGTTTCGAAAAACGAGCAAATTTTTTCCACTGCATTGGTGCTGTGGACAGGAAACACATTAGAATTGTAAAACCCGAGTTTAGTGGTTTCTTATACTATAATTATGAATCCTATATCTCAGTTGTGTTGATGGCAGTTGCTGACTTGAACTATCGATTTATTTGTGTTGATGTAGGTGCATGTGGGAGTGAGTGTGATTCAAGTATTTTCAAAGAAAGTACTTTGTGGAAGAGTATTCAAGAAAAGTCTTCGGAATTGCCAACTGCAAAGCCTTCACCTGGTTCTGAAGCTCCGAACGTACCTTATTTTTTCATAGGAGATGAAGCTTTTGGATTAAATACTAATTTACTACGGTTTTTTGGAGGAAAGGAACTTTCACAGAAGAAAATAATTTTCAATTATCGCCTCAGCCGAACCGAAAGATATGTTGAGTGTTCCTTTGGTATACTGACAAACAAATGGAGAATTTTTCATCGACCTTTGAATGTTAATACAGATTTTGCCATACCATGATAGTTGTGGGTATGAATGATTTGCCAGCACAACCAAATATGCAAGGTGGAAGGGCAGCTAATGATATCAGAAATGTTCTGAGTGACTATTTTCTAACTGAAGTAGGCAAAGTATCATGGCAGTTGTCGGAAATTTAGGAGTCTTGTTTTATTAATAATACTATTACTCAACCATAACATATGTTTAGTTCAATATTCATAAGAAATGAGAGGCAACTGATAAAATAATTTTAAACTTACCAAATTCTTTTATTTCCCCGTCATTTAAATTTTCAAAATTTTCATTCAACTGGGCACAAATACTTCACGCTTCAGTTTTTTCATTGCGATTTTTGTAATCCTCGGTAGCTTTGTCCCAGATTCCTGGTTCATCCTGAACTAAACTAATCAGGATTTCAGAATCTATTTCTTCTACTCCTTTCGACATGATCAAATGCTCGTAGCTACACTGCAGAGTACACACACACAGTCTTCACTCGACGGCCTGCAAACAAGTATAGATCAATCGAACGATTAAACAGCCAGATCATGTAAACGCATTCTGTGGTCCGCTAGGGCATAGTCCGGGCGATTGCCCGTCCAAGCTCCGTGAGTTCCAGCGGGTACATCCCGGCGTTTTGTATGCCTAGACGGCGATTCACCTGAGTCCGGAAAGTGTGAAAGAACCTATGCTTAACTCTGTATTACTACTTGTCCGGTTGACGGGCGAAACTCGGACGGACAAACACCCTGACCGTGTGAAAGCGGGCTGTAGTGCGCGGTCTTATCAACTTAACTTAGCCAGTGATGCAAGTAGCAGTGAGTGTACGTTTTCATGAACTAAATAAGTTGTTTCTAGAATGTATAAAAAAACTATTGTAAGGATGCCACATTCCCCAAATAGATCCTCACTAGAGTCTCTTGGCATTGCTAAACACATATATCTCATGGCTCGTGTTTATAAAACGAAAATCCTCTAAGTTAGATGATTACTAACAGTTCATAGTTTATAAAAAATAAAAAACACGTTTTTGTAGCAATATGAACTTGCTAAAAATAATAAGAATGGAGTCAATTGCCCAAAAAAACTTTGATGTTAAAAAAGCGTGGGGTTTTTCATATTACTAATTTGTTTATCGCTAGCTATCCGTTAAGATATATCCAATAAATAAAAACAAAATTCCACCAAAATCTAACAAAAATTACAGATCAGCTGAAATTCTAGATTCAAGTGGCTTAATGTATGAAGTATCCATTAAGCAATCCTTTACTATGCCACGGCCCTAAGAGAAGTTCCTCCTTTTTCTCGTCGGTTTGTTAAAAAACACCCCCATCCATTTGTTTTAAATCATCAATATTCATCACGTTGATGAGTTATTGATTTCAAAAATCCAACCATAGATTCAAATATTGTGCCATTTTCCCACGATCCTATTTGAATAATTTTTTAAACAAAGTAAATGTCGAACTTGGTCTCCTTGCTATTTCCTTCATTACTGTTTTTATCATTGATATATTCAAGAGAAAACCATGTGATAAACATATGGAAATATTCACTGAATAACAAGCTCGAATTTCCAACAGATAGAAAATGAGAACAAACAAAATAAAATTTGTTGTGTATACATAGTGTAAGTACTTATTCCATCCAAGCAGAGTTAAGAAATAAGTTAGTGTTCATCCTTGCGTTGTATAATCAAGAAAATACACCCCGAGTATAACTGTATTGAATGACTAGAAGAAATAATTCTATTCCAAAACTATCTATCAAACGTCGAGACCTATATACCACTCAGGCGAGTATGTTAAATACTATATTATTCTTGAGAATTTCCCAGAAACAATTCTCGAATACTGCCATAAACAAGTGTAAATTTAAACAATATTCATTGGTTCTTATTAGACGATGTTCAATATTCGATGAGGAAAAATTGGGGCGATCAAACATTAAATATCTTATTCTCAAGACGGCTCAATTGCAAATCAGTTACTGCTGAAATTCTTTATCAACTCAAGATGTTCAATGAAATTCTACCCGAAAATGTATTCGTATTGATGAGCATTTATAAATGTTCGAGAACAAACTGTTCCTGCCTATCCAGTACGTTATTTTGGAGCATACAATTTTCATGAATTCCGACTAAAGAGGTTTTTGACTGAGTGATAAATCTATAAAATAATAAATTTAAGCAACTATTGGATTTTCAGATGAAAAAAAAAATGATGAAGTATTGTATGGCGAACCATGTACACAAGCCAAATAAGAATTCAATTGGGAAAATTGAGGTGAGAGAAGAATAGATCACAAAATCAAGGCTGAGAGAATACAGTATAACTGTCAGTATAAACATTGATAAGACAAACGGTCTGAATCTGAACTTGAATTACTCAAAAATCAATATATTTTTGGCGTACAGATCTCCCAGTACGAATGAATCTGATTTCATTGACACCCTCTCTGGCATTTTGAACTCATAATTACAATGAATATGAGTACTCCTTTATTATCAGTAATTTTAATATGGATATCCTAAACAGGACCAATGAACGAGACGATTACCCTAAACATGCTCTATGAATAAAAGTACTATCGCTATAAATAAAACTACTAGAGTGACGACACAATTAGTATCTTGCCTGGACCACATGTTTGTCATGGGAAAAAAGTTAAAATAAAATTATAGTGTGAAAAAACTAGAAAGAACACGTTCATGTAGCAATAAGACTAAAAAGTTGAAAATAATACAAATATGTCATTGACCAAAAAAGTTCTCTATGTAAAAAAAGCGTGAGGTGCTTGATATCAGTTATCTTAATATCATTATGAAAAGTAAGTGGAGAGCACCCCACACTCTTTTTACATAAAAGGAACTTGTTTGGTCAATGACTTCATTTTTATTTTTTTCAACTCTTCAGTCCAGTTTTTTAGTTTTTTTAACTATAATTTTATTTTAATTTTTTTCAGTCCATATTGCTACAGTAGACTGGAAAAGACTACGGAAACTCTTTGATTAATTTTTTCACATGGGATGGAAGTTCTCACGAAATTATGGTGAATGAGATGCATGCATGCATTTTGGTGAATCTGCTATATCTTTGGGATGTAAATTATTTTTTTCTGACGATCTTGGTGTGAATACCAGGTCATAGCTATGAAATTATTGTATTGTCATCGGATCTTAATACGTGTGCCAAATTTCATATGATACGTACTCTGGAAGTGCGTGAGAATTGATCTCAAATATTTCATTACTCACATTCATTCATACAAATATAGAGGTGGAGCTAATAAAGCGTGTATAAAAAATCAGAACTATGAGGAAACAATGCTAACTTTTATTATGAAATTATCCATTATCGATCATTATTCTGTCTGTTTAGCGATACAAAAAAGAGATTCGTACGAAAAAGATAGTCAATCAATACATTGCGGAAAATTGACGCAAATGATCTTTCGAGATGACTGGAAAATGAGAGATGGGAAACTGTATTTAATTCTCTGGATGCTGATCTTGCCGCCGAATTATTTTTTGATACATTCAAGTCCTTAGTTGATAAAGCAACAAATATAATCAAACATAAAACTGAAAATTGTAGCGTTTGAAAGTGCTACATTGAACTATTCTTTTATTCTGGATCATTTGATATTAAATAATCCTGTTGATTTATTTCATCTGCGTGCTACACTCTGAGTAGTATCAGCATTTCATGGAACCTGTATTCGGTGTCGAATGCAAAAATCTGCCACTGAGAAATCACAATTGAAAAAATTGCGGCTCCGTTACTAGATGGCGGTAAGATTACAATTCTCTTGTATGTTCTTCTTCGTATTTTCTTCGTGTCCGCAATACTGGAAAAAGAATATTTGAAATTCGACAGAATCTTTGACATTTGAGGTAGAATAAAGATTGATTAGGAGAGGTAGAAAAGGTTATCCTTGATCATCGTCGTTATATGAGGATCAAGAATACCGACAGCACTCCTAGTTTGTTGGAAGTAATACGTTGTGTTAGATTTGGAAAACGGATTCAACCAGTAAACCTAACAGTTGTCATAGATGTGTGAAGAGCACCATCAAAATTTCTATTCGAAACCCTCTACGTTCCTGAGGTGAGTTATAAATTGTTTTTGTCGAGACTGAAGGAGATGTACTCGTTCGCTATGTCCTATTTCTGTAGCCTCACGGTTATTTCTATATTAACACTTTCCATCGTTCATAGGGTTTCATGGTATAGTTTGATGCTAGAAGCAACAGGCACAATCAACAAAGCACAGTCCACAACATAAATGTTGTATTCGAAGTAAAGACCACTCGTGGTTTTATTCTGAAGCCTAGCAAAGACAAGCAAGAATAGCAAAGTTATACCCAGTTCCAAGGAGTTTCTTGAAGGTACTGCCTAGCCCGGATGTCGGATTTGGTTGCCAAAAAGAGGAATTTTTTGACTGGATTGCTGTTCGTGAAACCCTGTTGTCTTAGAAGTAATCTTGTATGCACTATTAGTAGCCCTCGAAGCATTCGCTTGCATTAGCCGCTGCAAGACTCACCATGGAATCTTCGCTGGATATCAAACCCTGGTACCGATGAATGGCTGTCGCTATTTCATCTATTTTTGTTAATATCTGTCAGTCCCGAAAGGCTGCGAGTGAATGTTAATTTCATACTTTTATCACAAACGGTAATTGTTTAGTTCATACTTCTTTCGAGATAGTTGAGCATACCATAGAAGCAAATAAATATGCAGGGTACTGAATAATCCTTCAAGCAATTACAAGAAGGATGAATGAGAAACACAATTGAAATTAAATCAGCAATAGAAGCTAGTGAAGGCAGACTCTTACTCAAGATAGAAGAACTGAGAAACACCGTTTATTAGCTACAGAAAAAAAATTCGGAACATAAGGCAGAAGTTGAGAAATTATCAAGAGCAGAGAAGAGGAATAATATACTTATATTTGGATTGGATACTGAAAATACAGAAATAATCGCTAGATATATCAGTCAGAAATTCAAAAATCTACTGGACATTAATTTGAATGATTCTCATTTTAACGATATATATCCCCTGGGTAGAACACTAAACAGGCCAATTAAAATCGAATTAGTCTCATACCTGACAAAAAAAAAGGAGTTTCCCAGAATACAAAAAAACTGAAAGAAACAAATATCTCAATTGCAAACAACCTGACACCTCAACAAAGACAAAAACAGAACATTCTCAGGAAACACTTGACTTTTGCTAGAAAGAACAAAAGGAACAGTTACACCAAGAATAACAAATTATATGTTGAAGATGCAGCCTATGGTATAGAAGATCTCCTCGAACTAAAAACCCAAGGAAGAAAAAGTAATCCAAACAGCGCCCCAGCAACTCCCAGCAACTCCAAGAATACTATCTAAAATTACCATACCAGCCCCCACTCAAGACGAGACATTTGAAAGGGAGGAAAAAGACTCCACTCCAAAACTACTTCAACTGCGAAGATTATCCATCAAAGCAAAAGGCAGACCCAAAACTCGATCGCTCAAATCATAAGGATTTTATAATGTTACTATTATTAAAATATCAATCTTTATTTTTTCACATTCCTCATGTGATTGTCTGCCTGTGAAATCAAGTAAACTCTAGCCAAATGAATGAATACTTGCAAAGCTTCAAACCACCACAGTTCAGAGATGAAATAATTGAAAAGTGTGAATTCAAAAATTTTCTGGGAACCGATGATAATGAAATAATAATTATATGAGAAACATATAAAAAACTTCAATGAATTCCAGATCTTTATTGAACAATATATAAAAAATATTGATTGCATAATTCTAAGGAAACCTTCAAAATTCTGGATAAAAAAATATAACATAATATACCACATATATATAATATTAAATTTGATACATATAATGAGGAAGAACTTAATAAAAACGATGGAGTACTAGTCTATATATAAAAACAACATAAATTTTTGGGTCAAATAAAAACGATACTATTACACTCAACATATAGGGGAACTAAAATAGATATAGTAGCCATTTACAGATCCCCATCTCTCTGCCCATAAGAGTTGAAAATTGAACTAGAACGCTACCTAAAAGAATGAAAATTCAGTTGTGATATCAGTCACATAGTTGGTGACATAAACATAGACTTGATTGAAGATACCGGATATAGAGAAGAATATCTCAATGTCATGGAAGAATACGATTACTTACCAAGCATTACCTCACCAACCAGAATAAAAACTTGCCTAGATCACATTTTCGTACGAACTGAATTACCCATCGAATCGTTTGACCCAGCTGTTGTCGATGTCCTTATCACGGACCATAAGCAAACCAATGAAAATAGCTACAAAATCCTTATCAACTATAAAGGACTTCGCAAGCAACTAGGAGAAGAGAATTGGATAGAGACATACTTAACAAATGACATGAACGTTGCAACAGAAAAATTCATTCAAAAGCTGAACAATCACGTTGAAATGGGAAACATTCTCAATTGAATATTGATAGAAAGATATTGAAGACCTAGTGAATGCGATGTCTCTCCTGCATCAATGTTACGAATGATTTCTGGTGAGTACTCTCTTCTGGAAAACATTCTTCTTCGCCTCATTCATCTTCATGAGTTCTTAATTGAGACTGGAATAGAAAATCAAATAACTGTCTGAATGAAAATGCAAATTTTCAATTTCAGATTTTTTCTTTTGAGTTAGGGCCTTTTCAGAATATCTATCAGATGTAGTTCAATGTCCAGCGTGGCTTTAGCCGAGGAAGTGGTAGTTTTCTGTTAGACATTCACAAAAAATTACTTCATTTTAATCGTGGATTTTTCAATTCACAGAAAAATCTTTCTATCAATATTCAATTGAGAATGTTTCCCTTTTTAACATGAATAGCCCACAGAAGGTTATCTTGACGATGGAAGATAGTGACTAATGTTTATCTTTCAGTCGCAGATGATTCCACATCTGATTTCATGAACATCCTGTTTATATTTTCAACAAATCAAGCTGAACAATCACATTGGAAATTACATTCAAAAGAAATCAAATAAAAAGAAAATGCTGGATAACCAAGGGACTAATTGAATCAACTGAGATCAAGAATGACCTATATAAAAAAATCAAAAATAATTTGGATACCGTGAACGCAAAAAAGAAATATCCAATAAGTATAACAAACGCCTATGATATCTAATAGAAAGTGCCAAAACCGACTATTATAGTAAAAGAATAGAAATAAAAAAATGATCCGAAGCAGTTATGGAATGCGATTAACAAGGGTTCAGGTGAAGACACAGAACATTACATTAATAATAAACACCAACAACGAAAATGTCTCTGAAGCAACAGATATTGCAACAGTGTTCGCAGAATATTCCACCACAATCGGCAAGATCTTAGCGGAAAAAAAAATTCCTAAGAACCCATCTACCCAACAGAATAGAACCAATTCTATTGTTATACTCACAACAACAAATGAAGAAGTCACTGAAACCATCATGGAATCAAAAAACCATAGGTCTCCAGGTATTGACAATCCAACGGCCGAAACACTCAAAGAAATTGACGCCTCCATAAACGAGCCGTTCACTTATATAATAAATCAGTGCCTTACTCAAGGATGTTTTTCGGCCCCATTGGAAAAAGCAATAGTGAAAATTTTCAAAAGAGGTGATAAAACATACCCGAGCAACTACATACCGATTCCTTCATCAGCCTCATCGAAGCTCTTTGAAAAAATACTGAAATCCAGAATAACGAATATAATATTCCCTCAGCGAAACAATATGGATTTAGAGAAGCCAGATCGACACAAGATGCAATATCATTCCTAACCAACAAAATCTACTCCCCAATTGACAAAAAAATACCTGCGATATGTATCTTCGTTGACCTGGCTAAAGCATTCAATTCAATAGATACGCTTGAAAGAATAGGCTTCAGGGACACTAATTTTAATCTAATGAAAGATTATCTAAGAGAGAGGCAGCTATGTGTGAAGGTGAACAAGAACTCAGCCCACTTCTGAATTGTAACTATGGAGTACCACAGGGTACAATACTAGGGCCGTTACTATTCGATATATATATATATATATATATATATATATATATATATATATATATATATCAACGAATTATACAACTTCTCAAGTAATGGCGATATAGTTAGTTTCGCGGATGATACTGCAGTCTTCTACGAGGCCAAATCATGAAACCACCTGAAAAATTAAATTGAATGTGATTTTACAATGATAGCTAAAATCTTCAAAAGCAGACTACTCACAATCAATGAAAGTATAGTCCATCCAATATCAATTGCAGAAGCTGTTTCTATAGGGAGAAAATGAAAACTCACTTCGCTAACACGAGCGTATATGCGAAGAAACTGAACGAAAAATAATCTGTACTACTCGTAAACATTTTCCGTCGGCATACGGTAGATCAAGAGAGCCCCTTGTCAACGTGGACTAGAGTGACAGCTGTCGCTGTTCCACAACCGATTCGTCTGGGCCAATCGTCGGACATCGATGCCTTTATAGGCGTGTCTATACGATGGAAGGTCATAAATCACGCGTTATAATTGTGTTTTAATAGCTCTGAAAGATTGAAAACCAGTAGCGTCTGTGGTCTTGGTGTGTGCCGATCGGAATACGTTTTAGGATATTCTAGTAACCCACAACAAACAACGAAATAAATTATTTTTCTTTCTTAATGTATTTGTATGAATAAAAGCTTGTCTTAATTTTTTTTTCATTTTTCATTATTTATGAAGTATTTTTGAGATCTTAAAATATCTAAATAAAATAAGTTATCTCCGCAACTGCTGCTCACAGGATTTCGCCGCAACACTTTTTTGCTTCTGCAATTGATATTGGGAAAACTATGAAACACATTACATCCCCTGGACCAGCCAAATCAATACAATCCCCACTCTGACGAACCTTCAAATAAAAACATAGACAAAAATAATGGAAATATCCCCGGAAAACGATGTAAAATACTCAGGACATAAACAACCAATGGAATACACACTCCAAACTGCATACTAAAAAGTTGAGAAGCCTCTCTCAAAAACTTAAAATGTGCAAGACTTTCTGTAATCAGAAATATCTAAAAATGATGTTCTTTGTCTTAGTCCAATTCCATTTAACATAATCGCCTGGGGAGGAACTGCAAATAATCAGTTGGAAAAAATTGAAGTTGAACAGCAATGTATACTGAAAATAATCCTTGGCAAACATTACCGATACCCTAGCTACAAATTATTTTCCGAGAGCAACGTATTTGATATCCGGACAACTATACTACCAAGCATTTATACATCACCAACATAAAACCAAACACATTCAACCAAAGATCACCCACAATTATGACACGCGATATAGAAAAGGGTCAATAACCATACCTGAAATCAATAAAACAATAGGGCAAAGAGGACATGGTTTTCTAGGACCCAGATTATATAATATGTTACCCAAAGAACTGAAACTCACAAACAGCTACCCACTTCTGAACAGATCTGAAATCCATAGGTTGATTGATGTCAAAAACAACTGAAAGAAATATATAAATCCTTCAAACTGTAATGATTATTTTCTGTATGTAACTTGTCTATGACTGAATGGAAAATACTATGCAAATTATATTTCTTCTATTCTCCCTGATAACTAGAATAAATATCCGTTAATATTCAATTAGTCGGTACTTTTATCTTTTGTTGAATGTTTTTTTTATATCCTTGTACGACGTTTTGTTTTCATATTTCATATTCTATTTTGAATTATAAACAAAGGCGAGTCCACACGGGGATTCATTTCCTTGGGGTGCCATTGTTTATTCATTTAACTTCTGAAGATATATTAAATTTTGTAATATTATATTTTATAAATGAATAAACATTATTATTATTCATTTTATCACAATCGATATTTGTTTACTCCATATTTTTATCGCAAACGATAATTATTTATTGCGTTGTAGCCTGTAGTTTGTACGTGGTAGCCAACATAAATAATTATTCATAAGAAGCTCCTAATTAAAGGTATTACTTTACGGGTACTGCTAATCATCCATTAGTTGAGTTGAAGTTGAGTATTGGTATTCTATGCGTGGCAGCCAAAATAATTGAATATTCAGATTATTCAGAATAAGCTCTTGATCAAAGAGTATTGCAGACTAGATAAGGTAATATATTTCAATATATCTTACATACTCCGTTGTAACTCCGACGTAGTACTAGGGACGGAGAGAGCTCTCATAATGTTCACTATATAACCACATTTCATCCACAAACTTGATACATAGGTTATGTACATATTTATTTGGTGATGGTCACATTTTTTGTAATAAAGGGTATTTGATTTTAATCTGTGTTTCTCTACTAATCCACTAACAATCTCTCAGACTACCAGACTACTGAAGTAATCTTATTTTCTTGGTTGAATAAGGTGAGCTCAATATTTTTATCTGATGGCATGTCATAATGACAACGTCATGTCACTCAATTTTGATGACATAATATTGTAACATAGTAAGAAACTCTATAAAAAACATGTGATGGTGAGATCAAAAAGTTTCATTCAAAATGCATAACTATGTACAAAACTATTTATTATAAATGGTAAAAGAGCAATTACTACAATTTGCAATATTAATTCCAATGGATTCTAGAGATTTTACATCAGTAGTTGATGCTTTTTGGTAAACTTGTGATCCTGTTTGGTTGTTGGCACCAAAAATTGCTTCTGATATTTTTTTCTTTTGCTCTTTCGAATTTTCGATGTAACCTTCAGCACCAGTATTGCTTTTCCATCCGCCATGGCGTTTCACGGTACACAGATCAGCTCAGAATCGGACAAAAATGGAGCAGACGTTCCGAAAACAATGTCAGTATATTCTTCAGGTAAGGTGAATTAAAAAAGTGGCAATTTTTGGCATTTTACCAAAGGTGTGAATTCCAACGGGTTGTTTCATGCATTTCTTATTTTTATAAGTGACAAACGTCGATGGTTTGTGTTGCAAGGTCGTATTTTCACATATTGTCTGACAAGTTCTACCATATTCAATCCTGGGATATTTCCCGATGTTACAAAAAATTCTCGCATTACCTTCGTTTTTGTATTCGGTAAAGTAATTCTAAAAGCGGATCCTTCATCTATCACATTTTCAACAAGCATATTTGTAAGTTCATCTCTTCTGCATGCTCCACTTAGTCCAATTATCAGCAACTTTTTTAAATAAATATCTATCATCTGATGCTTCCGTCAAAAACTTTATAACATCTTGTTTAGTAAGAATTTTGGAGTTTTTAGCTCTGTAACCTACTGATTTACGTTTTAGTAATGCAACCAGCTGTACTGATACTTCTTATCATCGAATAATACGACCAGAGAGAAGATGGTTTTCTTTCCTTAGATAAGCATTCAAAGTGAGCCAACAATACTTTTTCATGAGTGATATTATTGATTTTCTTAGTAGAACACCATTCTTCGTACCGATTAAACGCTATTTCATATACACTTTTCCGGCAAAAGGGAGTCCACGATATTTCGCGTCATTTCTTCCAAATCATAAGGTAAACTACCAGGTTCAGAATCACCCATCATTATTTAAATGATATTCAATGCTACGTGACAATTGTGTTTGACTGCAGATAAATAAATATTGCCGTTACAACCTGACGTTGTCAAGGAAATGGAAAAGCACTAACCTACTAATATTTGAAACTACACATATTCTTACTCCTTTAAAAATAGTTGTCATTGTGACATGTCAAAAATGCAGTTTTAAATTTTTCGAAAATGTATTATTATAATGCCATCAGATAAAATTTTGTATTAATACAGTCATAAACAATCATTATGGCACGTCGTTGTATCGGACTCACACCCTCCAATCATTCGACGTACCATAGATCGTCTTCGATCCTTTTTTACAGAAAACTTTTATACAGGGTTTTTTCTTGGTCAAAACCAGGGGTGTTTCGTTAGGTCATTGACAAAAAAAGTTCCTATGAACATATTCCGGGGTTCTTTTTCGGAATAAAAAAAAAAGGTATTTATAAAAATCCGAATATCCGAAATGATTGGTTGGAATGTGGTACAGTATTTGAATAATAAGGAATTTTGACCCTAAGTGGGTAGTGGCGCTCGTGGGCAAACACCAACAATATGAGAAAAATTTTTTCCCTCCTTTTCGTGCATTTGAATATTGGGTTCAAAAGTTTTTTTGCGTGGTAAATCAACTTTTGCCCTCCTGTTTTTTTATTTCTTTTAAATTGTTTTGGAGAACAAAAAAATAACCCTCTCAATCCATGATTACCTCTATGGAGACCAAGAACGGTGATATAGTCATATCAATAAAAGTAGGTTGTCAATTAGCAGTGATTCCTATGAATACTTTTACTAACCTAAATTCTGCATCACTTTTTTAGTTTCAAATAAATGGAAGGACACGGATAATCTGGATAGATATCTTTAATTTTTTACATCAGCAAGGGGTTCCAGGGAAAATTTTAAATTTATACTAATGGTAAGTTAGTTAATTAATTAGGTTAAGTCAATGTAATGCCTTATAAATTGATTGATGTTCAAGAAAAATATTCTACATTACATAAATCATTAGCTTGTCTACACATTTGTTAATGGGAAGTGAAAGTGGTGAAAAGAGTTTGGTACATTTGGGTGAAATGTCAAATTAGATCCTAGACGTTAAACGTGGTACATTGAAATTAATGAAGTAATGGGTATTGGAGTCAATAAGGTTGTGAATTATTTTATAAATGAATGTGAGGTCCTAATTTTCCTAATTTTGCAAAGTGACTCAACTTGAACTCATTGAGGAGGAGGGTCATAATTGTAACCTCCGGGATAGACTCATGTTTTTCCCAAAACAATAACTGAAATTTTTCTGCTCTTTCACGGCAGCGATGAATCTCTCATGGTTCGGATTCACACAGAACTACGTAACTGAGTTTTACTCTTCACGAGAATTATAAACCTTTCAGAACATCCAGCGATTTTGTATCTCTGCAATTGCCATCGAAATCCAGCAATTTTGTTGACTTAGATACGATAGTATCAATGTGAAATGAAAATGTTAGTTTGCTGTCGAACAATATTCCCAGGTAACTGGGTGACACGGGAAAAATGCCTATTAGAGGTTGTATACAAAAAATCCATTGAATTCGTTCTTCTGGTGTACCTCATGACCTTGCACTTTCCTTCATTGAGAGTTAATTTGTTTTCTGTACACCAATTATTAAGTGCATTGATATCATTTTGTAGAGATATACAATCCGATTCATCATCAATAATTCTGAATATCTTCATGTCATCCGCGTATAGTGATTTGTGTGATTGTACAGACGAGCAGACATCATTAACAAATAGGAGGAATAACAGTAGACCTGAATTCGAACCTTGGGGAACCCCTGAAGTTGCTGAAAAAGTATACGATTTCACGCCCTCGTTTTCAACGAATAAACGCCTATCCACTAAATATGAATTCAGTAATTCTTTAATTGATTGTGATATTCCAAAAGTTGGTAATTTATTTAACAGCTGTTGATGCGACACACGGTCGAAGGCTTTGCTGAAATCTGTGTAGATTACGTCAACCTGTTTTTTGGTATCGAGTGCACTAGAAACGAATTGAGTGAATGTGCACAGGTTTGTTGCAGTGCTCCGACATTTGACAAATCCGTGCTGAAATTCCGAGATCGACCGACGAACGTGTGCGTATATCATCTCCGAGAGTATAATCTCGATTAATTTTGAGAAGACTGATATAATAACAACGGGTCTGTAGTTTGTTACTTCGTTAGCCACTCCGGATTTAAATATCGGACAGATCCTAGCAATTTTCCATAGGTTTAGAAATTGTTTGGTTTTTATGATCATATTGAAGAGAAATAAAAGCGGGGTGACGAATAGTTCAATGTGATCTTTTACAAGCTTAGCTGGGATATGGTCCGGACCGCATGTTAATTTGTTTTTCAATTTATTTCCGCCATTAGGATCTGAGCTCGGGTGATAGTGTTGATCTTAACAGAGTCATTCCATGTGCTGAAACATTTAGAACGCTACATGCAAGATTATGTGACACTGGAAGTTTTAATAAAAATGTAAGTGGTGGAAGACCAGAAACTGTAACAACGCCTGAACTAGAAGAAGCTATACTTGATGCGATAGAAGAAGATCCTTCAAATGGGACCAGGAAGATTGACAGCTGAGTGAGCCCAAAACCGTTTTGGAAAGTTCTAAAGCCTCATACCCATATCCCTACGGTTAAAACTCTACTGGGGTTTTCACCAGATTAATGTTCCGCGGTGGTTTATTTATTTCGGACAAGGCAAATTTTCACGAGAATCTATTATGAACTTTTTCAATAACATTTCTGGGCCGACGAAAATCCCCACATTATTAGAGAAAGTCATTTTTTTCAGCAACAATTTCGCTGAACGTTTGGGTAGAATTATTGGGCTACCCTATTTGGGCCCTTTTCACCAGAAAGATTATCAGGTCCATCCTATACGGCTTCTTTCGAAATCATTTACCCATTTTGTTGGAAGAAGTACCCGTACTTGTAAGAGGCAACATTTGGTTTTGCACGACGGAGCTCAGCTCATTCCGTTTCACTCTCATCATCTCGACATCACTTCACTATTCGCTGGGTTGGACGTGCGGACCTCATCATTGGCCCGCTCGTAGTCCGATAGAATCCTCCCAGATTTCTATTTATTAATAATAATAATAATAATCGTTTTTTATTGATAGTAAGTGGGCATAAATCATACATGAAATGTGATTCCCAGTACTATCAAAGGGCAGAGTTAGCGTTTACCCATGTGTTAGATGGGTAAATGCTTTTTTACACTCACCTTTATACTAATATACTAATGGAAAATAAAATGAAAAGAAAAAAAAAAAAATAAAAGCTAAATTACAATATCTAGCAATATATCTATATAATATTAAATTTTAAGGCTTAAAAAAAAAAAAAATGTAAGTAATGATATTTAGTATGTCTGAACACGTAGAATGGGATATATTAAACATGGATAATTATTTTATTTATAAGTGTGATGT
>JAFIRS010006074.1:0-43404 GCA_018342105.1 Gonioctena quinquepunctata | reverse complement strand
TGTGTATCAAGTAAGGTGAAGATCGGTCAACCACTAAATATAAAAAACAATTCCAATAATTATTGAACGTCAACCAGAAATTTAGATATATTTTTTTTAATATACCACGTTTATAAAACGGACTAAAAAGACATCTTAATGAGATGATGACAGAGACATATGGCAAATTTCAGGTTTATTTCATTTAGTTTAAAATCGATTGCTCTTCACTATTATTATTATTATTACAGACAAACAGACAGACATGTAAGCGAGTTGATATTGCATTGTCATCCAGTTTTGAGCTATGTTTGAAGATCAAGTATCTCATCGGGAAGTTAGTTTAAAATGGACTCATCGATCATTCTGTTGGTGCTATTTAGATATTGTGTAATCCTAACCTCACTTTTTGTTCCGTAAACGTTCTACAGACAAACAAACAGACATACAGACATGAAAGCGACTCAATATTGCATTGTCAACTAGTTCTGAGCTATGTCTGAAGTTTTGAAACTCATCAGGAAGTTAGTTTAAAATCGATTGCAAGATTTGTAGCGAACAGACACGAAAGCGAGGTAATACAATACAATACAATTTATTAACATCAATCAAGATTACACATCCAGTATAAATATATAAAAAATGTATAAACATATCAGACTAGTCCAGGACCTTAAACTAAACTAAAAGACAAACAACAAAATATAATACATATCAATTAAGTATAGATGAAGTATCTATGTGAAGATTTCGGAAATTCAAGAATTCCTCAGTGCTATAAAATGCATTTTCAATTAAGAACATTTTCAATTTGTTTCTGAAAGACATTTCTGTGGTGGCTTTTACAATGTTCATTATTTTATTATAATATTTAATTCCGTCGTGATTGGGTGAGTTCTGACCTACTGCTAGTCTTGAGTAAGGTTGGTGTAAATTTAATTCTGAACGTGTATTATACGAGTGTATGTCTTTATTCTTCATGAACTTATGTTCATTATTTTTTATGTATAGTATCACTTGAAAAAGATAAAGGCTTGGCAAGGTTAATATTTTAGATTCTTTGAATAGTTGTCGGTTTGTGTCCGGTTTGTGAGATACGACTTTGCCCACTCGTGAGGCTTTCCTCGTACCCCCATTCCTTCTAATTTCTGCAGTAGCAGGTTTCGATCAATCGTATCGAACGCATGGCTCAGGTCATAAAAAAGTCCTATGTGTTTTTTTTATTATTTAATGCACTATAAATGAATTCTAAACAATCAGAACTAGCTGGTATGGTGGATTTTTGTTTTCTAAAACCATGTTGGAATGAGTGAACCAATTTGAACTGTTCCAGATAATTTGTTAGTCTGTCTGAGTACACGGCCTCAAAGATTTTTGAGATTTGACTCTGAAAACATATTAGTCTATAGTTTTGTATATCAGAAGAAGATCCTTTGTTTTTAAAGATTGGTACACCTTTGGACTCTTTTATGTCTGGAAAAGTACCCGATAGGAATGATTCATTAACAAGAAATGACAGTGGTTCAGTAATAAATTCTGAGACTGATTTCAGGATTAAACCATTGATACCATCTACCCCCGGAGTATTTTTACGAGTTGCTCTCATTAATACAGTTTTAATTTCTTCCGGTAGCGTTGGCGTAAGGTAGAAACTTAGATGATATTTATCAATTTTCATGTCATAGTCTGGTAATGGACAGTTCTGAGTTGACCCTAAAAAGTAGTTGTTGATATAGTTTGCTTTATCAACGCTATGCGTTAGATGAATTCCCTGAAAATCAGGGAGAATTGTAGGTCTTTTGTTGTAATTTCCTGTATTTTCTTTTATTACCTTCCAGCTTTCTCGTACTATATTATTTGAGTTTAAGATTCGATTATTATTTTGTTGTTTTTGGTAGCTTTTCACAAGGTTTTTATATTCCGTTTTGAAGCGTTTATATCTCTGAGTGTAATGTGGATCATTCAATTCTTTTTTCAGTTTTTCCATCTTGCATAGTTGATCGTGCATCTCTTTAATCTTTGGGGAGTACCATTTCTTTTTCGAGCTCCTGACAATTGTCTTTTTTATTGGGAAAGCTACATTATAATAGTATAGGAGAGTATTATTAAATATAGAAAACTGATCATGAAATGACACTGCATTATATACTTCATACCAATCTTCTTTAGAAATTAGAGTTTGGAAAATTTCAATATTTGATTTAGACAGATTTCTCTGATATTTATATTCAACAATGTTTTCCTTTGGATTTACTATTTTGAAAATACCAATTTGATAGAAATGGTCGGAGAAAAATATATTATTTACACTCGTATAATCAACATCCATGTCAGAAAAGATATTATCAATGCAGGTAGCAGAATAATGTGTTATTCAAGTTGGTTCTTCTATGTGATGATATATATATTATATTCACCCAGTAAATTGATTGAAGAATTTTTTTGGTTGCTACTTACTAGAAAGTCTACATTGAAATCTCCACAAATGACATATAAATTATCTCCATCATAAATATCAAACATTAATGATTCCAACTTCGTAATGAATGATTTAAAGTTCGAAACTTCAGGTGTCCTATATACTGTTAGGATATACAAGTATTTTTTTTTTGTACCAAAGAATATAAATGTGTATGACAATATAAACCTCAAATGATCCTGTGTTGTCAAGGACGTATTGGCTTTTCTTCATCCACCAAATGGACAGGACACAGAAATACTGAATTTTCCCTAGATATGCAGAATTTTATTTCATATGAGTTTGAATATTATTTGAGTGGGGTAAATTATATTATGCTGAGTATAATATATCAGGCCACCCTGTCATGAAAAAGGTGTATATCAGCTAGAAATAAGAATCCAATGAGAACATGGTTATCCCAAATAAAATATATGAAACTGGAATTCGATTTTTTCTACATTTTTTTCATGAGAATTATTATTTTTACAACTTTCATGCAAAAACCAAAACTTTATTGAACTATATATGGTGAAAAAACTGTTTTTTTATTGCATTAGTGCAATAAAATGTTTATTGCACTCATCTGTCATTCTACTACAGCGTTTTGTGATCATGACAAACATAAACGTTCAAATCGACGATATTTTTAGTCCATTTTCTGTGATATTGTATTACATTTTAAACAATTTGCATATTTCATATTATTTTCAATCATATTTATTGCATACTGGATTACGGAATAACTAGAAAACACAATTTATCAAAAATGAGTTAAATTGTTCCTAACATTGGCATTCGTTCCTAACTTTCTCAATGCAAATCGATAGTGCTAATTAATTATTGAATATTTTGCTATTAAATTTGAAATAGAGTTCTACAAAGAAGTGCAACTGTATGACTTTGAAAACATTCAGGGTTCATGTTGAGCTTCCGCATAACGTTGAACAAACCACTAGTTTTCCTTTATCTAACCACGAACGATGTACCCAGTATCTCCTTTTCTTTTATATGTTACATACATTCACAAGGTCCAACAGGTCACCTTCTTCTTGAGAGAGCATTTCCACTTTGCTTCACAAGTAGGTAACTGACGAATGACAAACGTCGGTATCCCTTCTGTGTTTATTGAGCACACCAAGTCTACTCCACGTCTGCACCACGCCAGTCCCTCGCCACCACCACGCACCTGTTCTGTGTGAATTGCACCTAATGGCCTTACAAACAGACAAGACAACATACAAATAGCTTGGTCATTTCAAAAGGAACATCTTTACTCCAACTAAACTAAATATGAGTCATATTCATTTCACCTCATATCAATCTGTAGTTATGAATCTTTTTGATATCTCTTATTGACTTTTTCATTGCTCGTTAGAAACCTTCACTATTGCTATCTTCAAGTGGATACTTTGTTTCACAGTGATGCAAAGTTATCTGTCACAAGAAATAGATGCATTAAATAAGGCATACTAAAGGCAGTTTTTGGATCCAATTTTAAAAAATACAACTCCAATAATTTGTAAATTCCAGGAAGAACCTCCACAATTATGAATTATCATCCATAAGTATACAGAAATAAATTTTTACCTCATATAATTCTAATGTGTGACCCTTTCTGTTTCGCATCAGGTTTCCTTATCTACCGGAAGGATCTAGCAGAAATACTAAATTTGCAGTGTTGGCTTTTTGAACTTTAGTTTCCCTGTGCACAGTATTTTCTCCTAAAAATTAAAAAACATTAAAAAAAATTGTCAAAATCCATTATATTTGAAATCTCATTCCACTTTTCTATCATGAAGTTATGGTATTTCAAAATGTTTCAAGCATATTTATCATTGAATTGGATTTCATCAGATTGATATGTGAACATTGAGGGACAGCTAAATGATAGCAGAACTCACAAAAAAGAGAGAGCCTGCAACTTTATACCACACTTTACCAAAATCTTGTTTGTAACTAAATAGCTTTTCAACAGTAGTGTCCAATTGTATGGAATGTAGAATGAACTTTCCATTACTTACAACTGCAGATGCATTCAATGATATATCAACTCTCAATGTATTCAATGTAAAAAAAGTCCACCCAATAAGATTCAACTTTCCAAATTTTTATAGGCTGTCATTTCTTTCCTAATGTGCCTTTTTTTCTCGAGAAAATATGTTGAAATAGACATTGTAGGAATGGATAATGAAAATCATTTCTCAAAAGTATTGAAATTCCTGTATTAATAGTTTACAAATGCTACAATCTATATGAGTGGGGAATGGAATGGTCACCAACTATTGACATTCAGACTGAAGATAAGCTTAGGATTTCATAGATATAAGAAATTTCACACAAAGGATTGAAATATTGCCATGTTTTCTCCTGGTATTGTGAACATGCTAATAAAAAATGCACAGGTTGCATCAAAAGGGACTTTTTCAACATTGGAATGAAACAACTTGAAACACAATCCATCTAGTATACAATGATACATGATTTTATTTGTTCCTCTGATAAAATGTTTATTGCACTCATCTGTCATTCTACTACAGCGTTTGGTGATCATGACAAACATAATCGTTCAAATCGACGCCATTTTTAGTCCATTTTCGGTGATATTGTATTACATTTTAAACAATTGCATATTTCATATTATTTTCAATCATATTTATTGTATATTGGATTATGGAATTTCTAGAAAATACAATTTATCAAAAATGAGTTAAATTGTTCCTAACATAGGTATTCCTCCTAACTTTTCAATGCAAATCGATAGTGCTATTAATTAATAAATATTTTTATTACGCTTTTTATTTTCCCACACTTAGTGCCACCTAAATAAAACATTTTTTTATTTTTGCATGAACGTAGAAAAAATATTGTATGCAACTCATGCAAAAAGCATTTATTGCACTCGACGTGTTGTCCAACTCGGCCTGATGGCCTCATCGGACAACTTCACGTCGAGTGCAATAAACACTTACTTTTTGCACTTGTTGCATAAATAACTATTTGATATCTATAGTCACAAAATAAAGAACATAAAATGTAGTGCAAGATATTTTGAATTTCAGAGTGTAATATTAAATGGGAATATTATTGAAAAACAAGTTTATATTCGAAAGGTTAAGAGATTAACTGTTTTTTGTAATTAAATTCCAACATGACAATTCAATTAATATCTTACCTCTTCTGAAGAAGAAATTTCATCCATTGGTCATATTACAAAAGTACCTAGTGACAATATTTTCCTTGTTTTGGTAAGATTTTTCTGAAAGCAGGTTTCCTTCATCTTAGTGAAATTGAACCAAACTGATATTCCTTTCATTCTGATTTTCAATTTACCCAATGTTTTTATTCCTGCTGTTTGCTGATGTGGATAACAAAATCTCCGAACTCCTGAAATGAATACATGGGTTTTAAATAATGTAATCAATACAAATAACTAGGTGTGCTAGCCAACTATAAGTAATTTATTTCCATAAGATGAATAATTTTTCTCAAAAATGAATAAATAACCTACTCAAAATGTTCATATATATGTTCTCTACTCGCTTTTCATTTTTCTCTTAATCAACTAACCTGAAACTCCTCTGAATTGTTTGGATTAACGGTAAATAGGGTTTTCGTAAACTTAGTTTGGGGATAGCTTCAGGTCTCAATAATCTGATTTAATTCTTTACCACAATATATATCATCCTGCCTAAATAAGTGCACACTGCAGACACAATTTTTGTCACTCAATTGATCTTTGATTTCTTCCTCTCATCGTGCCTCGGAAGAGTGAGCCTGAAAAAATAAAATTGAAGTGTTTCAGAAATCAAATATCATTTAAATTGTATTGTTCTATCATTGTCTGAAGAGACAATGGTATTATATACCATATTTTACTTACATAAAATGTCATTTCAGTTTCACAAGATGGAACCAAGCACTTCATTTTGAATAAATGTATAATTCGAAATGAAAACGGAATTCTCGATTTTCTAACGCCACAATTGAATAAGCCAAACGCCAAGAGCAAACAAGAATCAAATTCTAGGCCGACAGTGTCTTTTTATGCCATTTTCGTCGTAATCTAAGATAAATATAACCTAAAATTTTGGGAAAATACTGATTCGTTGTAACGGCGGCGACACCGAGGAGCGAAAAACCGAAGCTTCGATTCGAAAGGTGGATGTAGTAATAAAGTAAAGAAAACTGAACTGTTTGTCGCTGTCTACCCAAATGATTGAAGACAATGGCTGAATTGCGGAATCTAGTTCTTCCACATCTTTGACGATTTCGGAGCGGACTGAACATTGTCCGAATAAATTTCTTAGGAGAGTTGCTCTTTGGTGTTGACATCTACTCAACAATCATTCGAATCAGGTCGCCACATAAGAAATCAAGCAGGCCATATTGTCGCACGTTTGATCCCACACATTTTCAGATATGAGTGCATACACCAGGGTTTCTAGACATCTTAGTGAAATACATTATCAGTATCAATTTTCTGTGAATGTATGGGCGGCAATAATTGATAATTACATGATAGGTCATTTCTTTCTTTCGTTCCGATTGAATGGCGCAACTTACAGAGACTTTTCAGAAAATGATTTGCCGGGACCACTTCAGAAGGTACCATTATAAATTCGTTACGACGTGTGGTTTATGCATGATGGGGATCCGATCCATTTTAGCGTTGTAGCCAGGGAATTCCTTAACACTGTCTATCCAAATCGATGGATCGGTAGGGATGTAGAAGAACCTAACCAGGCGTGAGCACCAAGGTCCCAAGATCTGAACCCGCTAGATTTTTATTTTTAGGGGCATTTGAAGTCACTAGTCTATAAAACTCCAGTAGCAAACGAGAAAGATCTGAGAAACCGAATAGTAGACGCCTGTGAAACAATGCGAAACACACCAATAATTTTTGAGCGGGTACGAGATTCAATGACTAGAAGACTGAATGCCTGCATCTTTGATGAAGGTGGACACTTTGAACAATTTATTTGAATTCAATTTAATTCCCTTCATTTTATTTCATTCTACATATTCAAAATTTCTTGATATAAAATGTTGATAATTCTTGCAAATTTTATTAAAACAAATACAGATTTTGCACCGTTGATACAAAAATAACTATTTCAAACGAGTAAAAATAAATAGAATAGGTGGCGTCCCCCACAGAAAACCAAAACTATTTACTCAAACGCCAAATTCATTTCCTAAGCATTTTTGTGAAAAATACAAAATAATGGTAATAACTTCAATACGCATCGATTATCAAATAATCGACTTGAAATTTTCAAGTCCAAATATCTAGAAAACGGTTGCTTATAGCGACTTGTAACAGGGGTAGCTTTTTACGTAGATATGACAGAGGAATCAAGTTTTCCACTACAAAATGTGCTAGAAGTACGCTCAAGAAAGTTATGAATCTTCAAAAAATAAAAAGACGTGTAGGTGGCGCTCCCTACGAGTAAGAGCAATAATAACATCAGGTTCGAATTTGACACCTCAAAAAACATCTAAATATCAATTTTTGTTCAATTGAGGTCGGTATTGCGGAGTTATTTAAAAAAAACGAAAATAAAAATAAAACTCCAACACCCTGTATCTTGGAAACGAAGCGTTTCCGGACATATATTTATTTTGACAATTCATATTAGAATATTGTGAGGAATCACCTCCTGAAGTTTGTCAAAGTACTTTTGAATCACCCTGTATAATGAAAAGTAGATGAAAAGTACCTTGATCAACTGACACGCTTCATATACGCCTTATTGTTGATTTTTGTATTTAAAGAGTGTGTTTCGAGTGAATGACTCGAGAAGACATGAACTAAAGGAAGGCTTGGAAGATGTGTTGAAAAAATGTCATGAAAGCGTACCTTTCAGAATTTGAGGATACCTCGTGGAATAGCGAGAAGTGATCATATGTACATGAACTGAAGGAGAGCTTGAGAGATGTCGAGAGAAGGCAGATATATTTGTGTATTTTTGCAATGAGAAAGGTGAATATCATGTATTTTAGTGTGTCAAGTTCATCCTCTTACGAATATCAACTATAGAAACGTGTTTGTGGAAACAAAATATTGAACATACCATATCTATATGAGTAAATTTTTGAAGAATTTTCGAAGGAAGTAAAAATATATCAGTAAAATATGTTTAAGTGATATTCCCATATACGAATGCCTGAATAATATTTCAAATTGAGTGAATGTTAATTTGAGAATACAGAGTTTTGTAGTGGTTATGATTTAAGATAATTGGTCTAGCAGTGATTTTGAATACATAAGTAATCCCATTTTCCTAAAATCAAAAGAGAATGTTTTCTAAAATGCAGCTTTTTGGAAAATATGATAGGTATCATTCGATTCCATAAAGTATAAAAACAATTGAGAGTAGACTTGTTTTATTTCCAATCACTTCTTCATTTAAGTCAAGGTTCGTTGAATTCTTGGTCAAAATGTATGCTAAAATATTCATGAGGGGGACGGTCCACTAATAATGTTATTTCAAGCGAATAAGAATTATTTCGACAAGAATATATCGATATGTTGGCCTCCACGTACAGGGCGAAAGCATCGCCACGAATTATATTATTATTACGGAGGAGTTTTAAAGGGACAAGGTGAGTGGCAATTCAGTAGGACTCATCTATATGTTATCAGGTTGTTCCCGATTGTACACCCTATTCAGTGTGTACGTTTTTGTCAGAAATATCTCAAATGAATAATCGTTGAGTATTCGAGATGAGTGAAATGCTTACAACTTTATAATAAAAATATCTATTCAAATGTGATCGGAAACCAATGGAAATAAATGAAGCATAGGAATATTATTTACGTTGTGGAAAATTCAAACATAAGTATATGTTAACTGGTGAAAAAAAGTTAGCATTCTGATTTTAAGAAAGAATTATGAATGTATATTCGAACTGTATAGTTAGAGTGAAATAGGTTTCTGGCAGGGTAAATTTTTCGAAAGAGCTTTCGGAAAAATAAATCTAAAACGAAATTGATCTATTATATCCCAATTTCAAGGCGGAAATAGATCTTGGAGATATCACATTTCGAAAGTAGTTGGATTGAAAATATTTGCTGGTAAAGAAATAAAAATAATGTAATATTTTTGATTGAAAAAAATGGGGTTAGTTTTGAATAAAGTCATATGACATTCCAATAATCATATAAAACCGTTCTGAAAGTTGGTGGACCATGAATTAAAGAAATTACATTACCGCATTACATTATTTTATTAAATTTATTGGACAAAACTTGATTACTTGGATAACTGAATAGATTTTTTTTTTGAAATTAATGGACTTTGTAAAGCTCTGAAAATTTCTTTTGCCGAGACAGATTTTTTTCATGTTCATTTCTCCATCTTGGAGACGGCGAGAAAAGAGGAACATGCCTGTGCCTAAGAAACTGTTGTGACTGTATGGGTTGAGAATTCTGATGAAACTTCGATGTGATTGGAGTACTGATGCAGCTTGAATGGAATGATGAATTCCCAAATGGAGAATAATGAATAAATCGAAGAGTTTTAACCAAAAAATATACAATTCCCTAATAAATCTTTGTGTTGGAGTTATAACCAAGTGGGTGAAGGACTGGAGAAATCAAGTAGTTCGGTACCTCCCCCCTGAGAAGAGGTTTTCGAGGAAACAATGAATTCGAAAAAAGTATAATTTCCGATATCTTCAGAATAACCAGTGGCGTAACAGGGATGATGGCATAGAAGAGCTGATTTTGGGTTCCACAATGGTCCAGTCTTCAGATGTAATTATATTTGATATTTGTCAATCTGTCTCATACTATTTTATTATATTTTGTTGGTATGTGGATTGAATTATGCTTTCATTGCTCGGGGGCGAGCAATTTTGAAGGAGGGAGTTATGTCACGGAAGTTTAAATCAGAGTCAATATTTTACCAATATTTTGATTTATTTTTTTCCTTTTTTATTTAACGTCGGCCTTTTTCTGCTACCAAGGCTGAACACCGACGCCGATGAGCACACTTCCCCCAACCGGAAATTTTGCCGAATCCGTTGTTGTTTCAGAGGTAGGGTTCTTTAACGAGCTCAACATCCATGAACTTGGGGCCGACCTCTTAACGTCCCCTCCGAAGGACGGCATATATATCGTCTTATCTCGTGCTCATTGATAAAACGCCTGCTACTACGCTACAGTACATTAGAACTACGCCCGACGATGCTTATTGAATACTTTTGTTCCAATTTAGATATTTGTGCACTGTTCCCCATTATACGTTCCATAACTTTGGGTTTATTCAAAC
Organism: Gonioctena quinquepunctata; assembly: GCA_018342105.1. NCBI lineage: Eukaryota > Metazoa > Arthropoda > Insecta > Coleoptera > Chrysomelidae > Gonioctena > Gonioctena quinquepunctata. Next base: position 32,688 of record JAFIRS010006074.1, on the reverse strand, counting down.
AATCACGATTCTGAACAAAACCACATACCAACGGGGAGATTGATTTGTGTCCGGCTAGAGGGCGGTTCTCGGAACGGTTGCCGTGTGGCAACAGGATGTCCATTTTGGACATCCCAGAATGTTCAATAATTGAGAATGTGATAATGTAAGTAAACCATATTTCTTTTGTATTTGTCCCCCTCACAATTGTTGCTCTTATATTCAATATGTTTTGTTCGTTATCTATGTTTATTATTCCGTTTTTCATTGAACTCTCTCAGCAAAACTCGAACTGAGTCGTGGTAGCAACCCTACTAAGTGACGGTATTATGCGTGAATTTCAATCTATTAAGAAATTCAATATAAAAGAAAACAGCCAAGTGAAGTGGAATATAGGAGAGAAATGAAGTATCAAAGTTATCTTCACAAAAGATTCAATATAAATTGAATACAATTGGTAGACCACAGGTGAGAAACAACTACTTTCCTAGCGAATACCACGCAGAACGTTGAATGATATTCACCTGAAAATCCATGCAAACTTCCATATAAATGGAAATTGTTGCAAATGTTTCTTTCTGATAAGCTCGATTATGTTCAATTTATGTCGTGTTCGCCTAACAATCCGCATACCGGTTGTTTTTGGCCCTCATCAGTACCTAGTAGTCACCAGCCAAAGATCCGGAGAGCTTTGGCCGAAGCGAGACACAACACCAAAAAAAAATGAAAGGTTGAGCGCCCATGGATAGTAAATGCCCTTCATGTTATGTGTGAACGAGATTTACTGTCCACTTCCATCCTTCCCCGCTCCTCCTTGGAGCGGTCCCCAACTCGCAAATGGCACGTTTGTGAAATTGAAATCGTACCTCCTGTGGTATGAAGTCAGCCTCTGAGTGCTTTAAACCCCTTGTTATCTGATCGTTGTATGTTTGCCTGACTTGTGCAGTGTGTGCATGGTGGTGATGTACCTGATGGGTGTGTAAGTGTATGGTGTGATGTGGGTGTGTTGATCTTACGTGTTTTGTATTGAGTTGTTACTCACCTGACGCACCGGAGTGCTACTCTCGGTGGTGGACGGTCGTTTTGGTAGACTGGTCGCAAATACTTTTCTTTTTCTCTAAACCTGGGATCGTCCAGGTTTAGGTTCGCGTGGATGTCTTGAATCATCGGGTTCGTGTGGGTGTCTTCAGGAACGTCGCGGTGGCGTGGTTCCGAAGATGGTCGTCAATGAAGTTCGGATTGACATTCAGGTCCCTGTAGATAAATCTATTCGGGACGTATCTGGAAGCGTTCACTGCCATTCTAAGCCAGCGTCGAGCAACGCTTGTCGAGCAACCCAGCCGCTCCTACTGAGAAGGAATCTTTATTTAGAATCCTATCGAGGTAAGAGAAATTTATGGAGTGTTTCTTTCTGTCACTAGGTACCGCCAGTTAAAAGTTATGTTTTCCGGCGTACCTACAGATGTTATAAGCTGGATAATGATTTGTTTGTGTTGTGTCTCGCTCCGGCCAGAGCTCTCCGGATCTCTGGCTGGTGACTACTTACTGATGAGGGCCAAAAGCCTGAAACCGGTATGCGGATTGTTAGGCGAACACGACATGAATTAAACATCATCGAGCTTATCAGAAAGAAACATTTGCAATCAATTTCCATTTATATTGAATGTTGCGTGGATTTTCAGGTGAATATCATTCAACGTTCTGCGTGGTATTTGCTAGGAAAGTTGTTGTTTTTCACCTCTGGTCTACCAATTGTATTCAATTTATATTGAATCTTTTGTGAAGATGACTTTGATACTTCATTTCTCTCATATGGGGAATTTTTTTTGATTAAAATGGTATATGGGGGTTTTTGGGGTCGGAAAATATGAATTTTTGGTCAAAATTTATCAATTCGAAATCCAAGACTCCAAACTGGCGGAATTTTTTGATTATGTCCGACTCTATTAAAAATTTGTATGTGTGGGTTTTCGGAGTCGGAGATAATGAATTAAGTCGAAGATAATTGATTCTCAGTTGGAATTCATAAATTGAAGATGGCAACTACAAGATGGCGGATGGGTTGATCTTTAGATGGTCTTCTCATTGAAGGACTAGATAGCTTAGAACTTAAAGGAAGAAATTGCCTTATAATAACGATGCTTCAACAAAAATGCATAGATTGAGGCGAACTTAAGTACCAAAAAGCTCAAAATAAAATGATTTATAAAAAAACTTTTTGAAGCCGAGCTTTCATTCGAATACACTAAGGCCCACTTGTATAGGTTAAGTTTAAACTTCACGTGTAAGTTGAACTTTGGGTTTATGAATGAAGTTCGTTGTATAGGTGTCTGTAACTGCCATTCGGAGTTTAACTGTCAACTGATGGGTGGAGGGCCAGTTATACTTCAAGCTTTGGTTGAACACATTTGCGTATTGGAATGATGATGTTTTTCCTGTAACCTATGAATAATCATAAACAATAACGAAAATTCGCGGACGGAGGAATGTGGAAAACACAAACAATTAGTCTTGATTGTAACTTGACTTGTCATTCTTGTCAGTATTGTCAATTTTTCTTCAAAACGAAAAAAATATTGATGAATTAATGTGATTTGAAGTTAGCTACAAATTCTGTAACTGGAAGATGTGCAATAAATATTTTGATTTTTATCGGCTTGAACTTGAGGTCAAATTACAGTTTAAACCACAGTTGAAACTGTACTACAAACGTAAGCTATACAACTGGCCCTGAAAAGCAAAAAATAATTACTTTGGATGTGTGACGTAGGTTATTCAGTGAGTTATAGATTGAAAAGCTTATCGCTTTCATATTCGAACTGAAAACTTTGAATCTATAACTCACGGAATAACCTACGTCACACATCCACTGTGATTGTTTTTTACTTTTTAGTGCATGTGAATAAAAGTTCGGCTTCAAAAAGTATTTTGCTAATTATTTTATTAATCACCTATCCATAATCCTTGATTCTCACGCGACGAATGGAAAAATGCCACTCCCAGAGTATATTACATCGCACCTTAGTTTTAAATTAGTCTTATTTTACATACATATACAACTTAAATAATATTTGATAGTTATTTCCGCGACTCGAAACATATTTTGAGTTCATTCTAATTTGTATTTATATTTTTCATGAATCCCTTATATTATTCCGAAACAGGTATTGAGTTATTCATCGAGTTTTTAATTATTCATTCGTATTCATTCGAACAAAAATCATGCAAAGGAAATGTTTGCAGACCAGCCATAGGCAATTATGAATGATTCCAAAATATTTTCTCCAAAATTGTTCATCTCCTTTCTTACAGTGGCGACTTCCTTGAAGTGGAAAAAGGTAGGTCATGACAGTATTTGTTCGGAATCACTATCTCTACTTGGGAAAATTACTGTCCTAACGTCGACGGATTATATTCAACAAATTATGAACAATATACGTTTATCTAAGTTTTTTACTCGAAGAATAATTTGATAACTCCATGTTCACAAATTTAAACAATGAGGGTATTCTCACGTCTTCAATCGCACTAAATAGTCTTTATCAGAAGTTTCTTACGGGTTTATAGAGGGAATAAGATAACAAGGAATAAGCTAAGAAAGTTGAACGAACATACGTGATATCATGGGAACGTTTATGCACGCACTGGAATAAAATGAGAGTGGACTCATATTTCACTAGGTTATTTTAGTATGCTATGTGCAGACAAAATTGTTTTATGCTGTTCTATCCTAACATTCCTAAACTTTATCATTTTCTGACAGTTTTCACACTTTGTTCACCAATTCACCGTTCTAACCTAACCTTTTCGTTTGTTTGATCATGAGAGTTTTTGAATTGAAAACACTACCTATCTGTAAAAAATAGTGATGAATACCAAAGAGTAGAGGACTAGAGAAATCACCAACCCTATTAATGAATGAAATAGTAAAATCATTTCAAAATCCTTCAAATGCTGTCACTTTTGATTTCATTCATAAATTCTGAGTTTGGTGTAGCCAATTAGGAGTCAGGAAAGCCTGTCATGTGACAGGGTGTTTCTTAATAACATGCTAATTGAAAAGGGAAACATTCTCAATTGAATATTGATAGAAATATTTTTCTGTGAGGTATTCATGTTGAAAAGGGAAACATTCTCAACTGAATATTGTTAGAAAGATTTTTCTGTGAATTGAAAAATCCACGATTAAAATGAAGTTATTTTTTGTGAATGTCTAACAGAAAACAACTACTTCCCCGGCTAAAGCCACGCTGGATATTGAACTACATCTGATAGATATTCTGAAAAGAACCTAACTCAAAAGAAAAAATCTGAAAATGAAAATTACGTCATGACAGGTTTTAATGTCAGAAAACACTAATTTCAAAGTGTCTCTCCAAAAGAAATGATTCTAACTTTTTCCATCTTTGCAAAGTGAGATTGCTTCTTGAAAATGTGTTTCCCATTTCATCCGGTCTTCCTGATGATCGTGGAAGCGTGAAATAGATTTTCGTCGAAAAAAATGTATTGAAGACCTAGTGAATGCGATGTCTCTCCTGCGTCAATGTTACGAATGCTTTCTGGTGAGTACTCTCTTTTGGAAAACATTCTTCTTTGCCTCATTCATCTATATGAGTTCTTGATTGAGACTGGAATAGAAAATCAAATAACTATCTGAATGAAAATGCAAAAATTTTCAATTTCAGATTTTTTCTATTGAGTTAGGTTCTTTTCAGAATATCTATCAGATGTAGTTCAATATCCAGCGTGGCTTTAGCCGGGGAAGTAGTTGTTTTCTGTTAGACATTCACAAAAAATAACTTCATTTTAATCGTGGATTTTTCAATTCACAGAAAAATCTTTCTATTCTATTCAATTGAGAATGTTTCCCTTTTCAACATGAATACTCCACAAGAGGTTATCTTGACGAAGGAAGATAGTGACTAAAGTTAATCTTTCAGTCGCAGATGATTCCACATCTGATTTTATGAACATCCTGTTTATATTTTCAACAAATCAATCTATCATACCCCATGACAGGTTTTAATGTCAGAAAACACTAATTTCGAAGTGTCTCTCCAAAAGAAATGATTCTAACTTTTTCCATCTTTGCAAAGTGAGATTGCTTCTTGACAATGTGTTCCCCATTTCTTCCGGTCTTCCAGATGATCGTGGAAGCGTGAAATAGATTTTCGTCGACAAAAATGAAAATGTATTGAAGACCTAGTGAATGCGATGTCTCTCCTGCGTCAATGTTACGAATGATTTCTGGTGAGTACTCTCTTTTGGAAAACATTCTTCTTTGCCTCATTCATCTATATGAGTTCTTAATCAAGACTGGAATAGAAAATCAAATAATTATCTGAATGAAAATGCAAAAATTTTCAATTTCAGATTTTTTCTTTTGAGTTAGGTTCTTTTCAGAATATCTATCAGATGTAGTTCAATGTCCAGCGTGGCTTTAGCCGGGGAAAGTTGTTGTTTTCTGTTAGACATTCACAAAAAATAACTTCATTTTAATCGTGGATTTTTCAATTCACAGAAAAATCTTTCTATCAATATTCAATTGAGAATGTTTCTCTTTTCAACATGAATACCCCACAAGAGGTTATCTTGACGATGGAAGATAGTGACTAAAGTTCATCTTTCAGTCGCAGATGATTCCACATCTGATTTTATGAACATCCTGTTTATATTTTCAACAAATCAATCTATCATACCCCATGACAGGTTTTAATGTCAGAAAACACTAATTTCAAAGTGTCTCTCCAAAAGAAATGATTCTAACTTTTTCCATCTTTTTCCATCTTCGCAAAGTGAGATTGCTTCTTGAAAATGTGTTTCCCATTTCATCCGGTCTTCCTGATGATCGTGGAAGCGTGAAATGGATTTTCGTCGACAAAAATGTATAGAAGACCTAGTGAATGCGATGTCTCTCCTGCGTCAATGTTACGAATGATTTCTGGTGAGTACTCTCTTTTGGAAAACATTCTTCTTTGCCTCATTTATCTGTATGAGTTCTTAATCAAGACTGGAATAGAAAATCAAATAATTATCTGAATGAAAATGCAAGAATTTTCAATTTCAGATTTTTTCTTTTGAGTTAGGTTCTTTTCAGAATATCTATCAGATGTAGTTCAATTTCCAGCGTGGCTTCAGCCGGGGAAGTAGTTGTTTTCTGTTAGACATTCACAAAAAATAACTTCATTTTAATCGTGGATTTTTCAATTCACAGAAAAATCTTTCTATCAATATTCAATTGAGAATGTTTCTCTTTTCAACATGAATACCCCACAAGAGGTTATCTTGACGATGGAAGATAGTGACTAAAGTTCATCTTTCAGTCGCAGATGATTCCACATCTGATTTTATGAACATCCTGTTTATATTTTCAACAAATCAACATGCTAATATTCAAAAAGGTTATTCTTGGGTCCATTTGGAGAAAATCAACTTCATATGAACATATGTCCTGAAGGTCTTAACTTTTGAACTAGAGGGTGCTAAAGTTTTAAGATTTTTTTTCTCTGATAACTTTGGTATGACTCTAGAAATTCTCTTCTATGCATCAAAAGGCATTTTATGCTGTACAACATACTCTTTTATTCTTGTCAGTGGCGTTCATGCGGGATTTGCACTGAATCATTTTGAAGATAACGCCACTGCTAACTTTTGAAAACACCATTTCTTTCTGAGTAAATCTGATCTTGTGATTTTTTTACGTTTAACGTACGGTTTTCGCATAAAAAAAATTCATCATTTGCATCTCGCTAGACCTCTCACGAGAAAAATCAATTTATGGAACTTTAAACAAAAATGTATTCAAAAGAATAATTTTTGAACTGTAAAATTATAAAATCAAAGTAATCTAATACATTTTGAAATGCTAACACAAAATTACCCTAAACCCACAAAGAAATAAATTAAATCAGAAGTTCAAAATGTGAACTTCATGCAAATATGTGTGCCTCTGCTCTTTTCTCATGGACTCACTCACGTACTCTTTGGAAAATTCCGTGAAGGTTTTTGATAGTTTTTCGAAAAACTATGACGTGATTTGTCGACTGCTATTCAGTGTGCATTGGAGGGCTGTTAACCAATGTTTGAGGATGGCCCCACAGGAAATAATCTGAACTATTGAGGTCTGGCAAACTGAGTGGCCATGCCTTTGGTCCTGCGACCTATCCAGCGATTATTGCAATTTTGGTTTGAATATTCGCGCGCCACAGTACTGAAAAGCTCTGGCGCATCATCGTGCATAAGCCACAGTCGATTTCTTACTAAAATGGGAACGTCTTCCATCAAAGCTGGCAATTCTTCTTCGAGAAACTGCCTGTAATTATGCCCATTCAACCTCACATACAATTACCGCATATTCCAGCCCAAACTGCTCCTGGTGACGGGATTCCAAGATTGCATGTGTGTTTTCTTCAGCCCAAAAATATTTTTCGTGGAAGTTCTAGAGCGTTTCTGGGAAAATTGGCTTTGATCGGTGAATAAAATTTCAGTATCAAATAACGGACTTCCATACGTTTTTTGAAGAAACCATCGGCAAAAGTTCATCTGTAACGGAATTCAAAATCGCTACCTCAATTTCTGGTGTTCTTACGTTGTACTCCTTTCAGATGATTGTCTGGTTCAAAACTTTTCTTTTCGCACAAGCTTCTATAAATGTTTGGAAATGTTCGTGCATCCGGAAAGCGGTCTTCATACAACCGTCTGGCTTCTAGTGCGTTACAACCCCATACATGTAATAGTGAGGGAGGCGGCGACAGTCGGCTGTCATCATTTCTACAAAGCTGATTCTTCATTTTCGTTGTTGTGTTGATATCACAAGTGAACAAAATGATAGTCTACCGCTCCGAAAGCTTTGCTATCAAAAGTCTACCACCCACGTAAGGTGTTGAAAATACAAATTTGTTTGACTCATTTCTACAATTATGATTTTTTTAATCCGTTAGTTCATTCAATAAAATGACCAGAAAATTAAGTCTACTGAGAATCTGATGTTGCTAAAGTCTTGGTAGACTCAAAGGAAGGCACAGTCTCCCGACCGCAGCCGCTGCGCCGATCCGTTACAGGACGCTCTAAATTAATGCATTCCAATTGAAAATCTACAAAGCTTTTTTTTTTCTACAAGCAGTTTATTTAACGTATTGTTAAATGAGCGTCATCTACTTTTAGTACGAGCTTGGCTTGGAGGATTGTGCTTGGAGCACAGGAGTGGGGTTTAGGCAATCTCGAACCTGATTGGTCTCACGGCATGTATAATTTGACCAACCCGCCGTCTACCAGTGGCTGGACGTTGATACACGAGCCTACAAAGGGACGCATTGTCCAGTGCAATAGTTATTGAGTTTAGAACGGATAGCCATGATAGCATGTGCAGCATCGTATTATTATTATTTTTTTGTGGTCCCAAATGACACCCTCTTCTCCATTTGGAGCTAAGAATTCAATAACTGCTTCTGAATTCCACTCCATATTAACACACGATACCTTGCCACCAATAAACTCTTTTTATCTCCCACTCCCTTTCTCTCTCGCTCTCTCCCTCTCTCTCTCTTTCTCTCTCTCTCTCTCTCTTCCCCCGAAGTCACCGGTCTCCCGTCGTTGCCAACACTGTCGACAGGCACCCTCGCGCCGTGAGACCGCTCAACGAGCCATACAGTACGAGATTGCTAGTCAAGCCTCGCGCCTCTAATGTTCGGAGAATTCATCGACATTTCATGGGAACGATCAAGCCACCTCAAACCTACGCTTGATGAGTCTCGATCCTATGCGAGTCGACCATTTTCATGAGGCGAAACTTGACGAGCTCGGCTTGGAGATTATCAAGAATAGATAAAAATAATATATTAATATAAAAACTATTATATGCAATCAATATAATAATAGTAGAGCTGCTTCATTCATCATTTCAATACATTTACATAAAAAACAGAGCACTATGAATACGAAAGAGAAAAGACAAAATGATGAGAAGGCGAAGTGTCAGCTTGACCATCAATATGAAATAATTATTATGAAAATTATGCTCCTTGATTGTATTTTTAATAACAGAGTACCAATGCTTCAAGTTTAGGTACGTCCACCAAAGCCACCTTGTACTGGAAGTAGACGACCCTTATTCAACAATAAGTTAAATGAACTGCTTATAAAAAAAAAAATAGCTTTGTAGATTTTCAATTGATGCCGGTAAATGCAATAATTCACAGCGGCCTGTAACAGATCGACGCAGTCTACCAAGGCTTCAACAACATCAAATTTTTGGCACACAACATTTTTCGGTCGTTTTATTGAATAAACTAATGGAGAAAAAAAATTCAGCCTTGTAGAAATGAGTCAAACAAGTTTGTATTTTCAAGGCCTTATGTGGGTGGTAGACCTTTGATGCAACGCTTTCGAAGCGGTAGACTATCATTTGTCTGTACTTTTAGGCATCCTTCATCACTGTGAAAAGTTTCAGTATTGTAGGTATAAGACTTTTACATAATGGTTTTTTACATTCTACATGAATTGTTATTAATGTTGGCAACGTTTGAAGCTTGGCAGACTCTAACTTTCATGAATCAGATTGTATCAACTATTATTAAACAAAAAATTAGCTTTGTAAATATGGGGGTGAAATTTATGTCGGCGCCTCCTTACTATAATCATATCCGCAAACTCAGAATTCGTAAAATGGACCATACCAAAATTGTCGTAAAAAAATTTTTTTCCTAAAAATTTAGCAGCCTGTAGTTCAAAAGTCAAGACCCCTATGACATATATTCATATGAAGTTTTTTTGTCAAAATGGACCCAAGAACAACCCTCTTGAATATAATTTCATTAAGAAGCACCCTGTATATAGTCAAGGGAAATATACTAAATATTCTTACGACCTACTTCTGAACATCAGATGTTGAAGGCGAAGTCATGATTGAATTCTTGAGAAGATCATTCATTAACGAATCTTAGTAACGCTCAGTTAAACAACAGTTGAATATTGAATATAAATAAGATGTAAATGTTTTTCACTCAACTGAATTCACTCAAAAATAATTAAATTCGTGTTTTGGAGTGATTATATATATATATATATATATATATATATATATATTTATATATATATATATATTTATATATATATATATATATATATATTTATATTGTTGTGATGGGTTGGTTATTGATTTTAAATTTATATATATATATATTTGTGAATTTATTTCACAGATTTAAATTTCTGAATCCCTATCATAACAAATGAAAACTCCGGCTATGTTATCTTTACCATTCTCTTTTTAAACCTTTTTTCACCTAATCCCAGCTCAGTCAGATACGCCTATGAACATGAGTCAGCTCCTTCTCACCAGTCGGTTCTGTGATCTGTATTGCCAACTTGGCACTAACGATTCGATAAGAAATGCTGTTCAGTGGGGAAGGAGTGTGGTTAGATAAAACACAGATTGCAAAAAATAAACAACTGGTCATTTTTATTCAGATAAAAACCCTTAAAACTACCCTACTCTGCGATAAATACCTTATACTAAAAAGAAACAATAATATGAAATAGGGCAATTTGAATATAAGTGATGATTATTAATAGGAAGAATATTTAAAATTATGGTCAGTCCTTTAGCATGGAATTTTGATGAATGTTCAGCCAAAACAAGGTGAACAGTGGATCGGATACTCAAAGTTATTGGATAAATATACGAAAAGTTGCAGTTTTTAGGATATCTTGTTGCTCCTTTTTCCTGTGATGTTTCCAGCCCCGTGGCCGTAATTTTGGAATAGCTTACGTGCGTTCTTTCATGGATTTCCCGTCTATACCAGGTAAGTGGAAATTTTTGATAACTTATTTCTCCCAGTTGTGCCTTCTAGGAATTTCTCTCGTTCGGGAATCTTTTAACCAGTTTTTTCTTGAATTGTGTATTAATATCTCTTTCAAATTTTCATACGTGGCTTCCTTTTTGTGACTTCATTCAATCTCCTCCAAACTTGATATCTCCTCCCATGGTAACACACATCTTTTTTATTTTTTCACAGATTTCTGAATTTTGTGTCACTTCCTACCTACTTATTTGTTATTCTAATTACTACTAATGATTTTATGAATGAAAGCTAACTCTAAATCTTACATACAATTTACAAATTGGTATAAAATTATATTTTTACAATTTCTGCTATCACATCTTTCATATATCATCACTTTTCCCACACAAACACTCTCGATATCCCATTGGTGATTTTTCCTGCTGATGTGAATTGTCATACAGGATGTTCAAAACTTATATATCAGTTGATGTTACTTTAAATTCAATGTTTTCTATAAATTTGAATTTTGACATGATTGAATTGTGGATTCTCATTAGATATTTCGTTGGTCACATACTTTTGATAATAGAACTACTTCAGGAGTGCCCTCTTGATACATATGCACCGACTAGAGCATAGTATAAGATTTCATACTAGTAAAAAGGTGAAGAAAATTGCAAAACAACAAAGCATTAACGACGATAACTAAAATACCTAATCATAATGATGATAATCATAAGTTTAATCATCTTACAACATTTCCTAACATAACATTATATATATATATATATATATATATATATAATGGAAAGAATATCAGGGGTTGGTAACAAAACGGAAGAAATTTAACGGACATAGCCCTCATATATATATATATATATATATATATATATATATATATATATATATATATATATATATATATATATATATATATATATATATATATATATATTATAGACACTTCATTATTTAAAACACTCTGTCTCGATAGCTGTATCATATTTTGATCGATCAACTTCCATTCTGATTGATCGTCAATGATAAACTCAATCATAGGCGAATTCATACACTGAATAATTGAGTATATTGTTAATTACTCTGTAGACAAACACCGCGTTTTTTCTGTATTACGAAAACATAAATTGGTGCCTTCTAGCTCCGAATCTGGTCATACGATCAAGTTGGGCCAATGGAGACTTCTACTCAGGATGACCCCAGCTACAACATATCCATTTTCACCGTTAGAATTTTTCCTAGAAGATGTGTGCGTGGTTCTTTGACATTCTTATTTCGATTTGAAAAATACAATATTCGTTAAATTCTGAAAATGCCTGTTATGGTAATTCATTCAAACCATGATTTATTTTAATGGTCACCATAGACTTAGCCTGATCTATAACTAAAATACACACGAGTAATATTAAAATGGTACAACTTGAAGGAAAAATGAATTGAAAACACAAAATCATTTCCAAACTGAAAGAAATATCAGAGTTCATTCATTTTGTTTGAAAATAACTGTATCTATTATTTTCGGAATTATTTTTTTAATATCATAGTATTACATAGTATTATTTATTGATTCTTCTGTCGTTGCCACGAACGGGTCGGAGCGGCTAAATCACCAAGTGAGACTCACTAACTAAGCTTTGAGATATCATAACTATATACCTAGCAGCTAGGTGGACTTTGAAAGATCAAGCCTATGAGGTGCATATTTCGTGAGAACTTTAAAATAACGTTCTCAGATTCTTTGGTGCATGGACCACAATGGCCTTATAGTATATCCATTCTCAGTTGAATAATTCATCTTCGCCTTGAAATATAGAGTTCCTTGAGAATCGTACATATTATAATGTTGAATTATGAAGGAAACCGGAAAAATTTATGAATATCATTGCCCGTATAAAGTATATAGTAGGCCAAATTAAGTGAAAACTATTCCCGCGTAAAAACCAGTCGATATCTTCGCTGACCGCTTATAGAGCACACATTATCGTGAACCACTACAGATTATACTTTATCGGGTTTGGAGTATAGATAATAGGATCTATTAGAAGAACAGTGGTGTGTGTATGAACAATTGCAAGAAAATTTTTGTGCAGTAGTCGAAAGTACCATCCACACAAAATTTCTGGCTCGAGTTTGTACAACAACCAATGAAAGTGTTTAATACTAATAATTTATTTTTTGATGGGCCACATAGGTTCAAAATAGCAGGTAGATTTTGTTAACGAATTTGAAATATTATATATAAAAGAGAGCTTGTGAACTAGACCTTCTAGAAAGTTTGGAGATCAATATTGAACAATAAGTTGCTTGGAATAATTTAAATACCAATTATTTGTTGAATTTCTTTCACCGAAAATCAAACAGTAGAAGTGACAGTTTTTTGCTTGCTATTTTGATGTGATTTTCGAAAGATATCTCGTACGTTTTCAAAGATGTAACAAAAGTTCCAACAACTTTTTTTTATGTTCAAAAATGACAATTGTGACGACGTAGAAAAACTGGTACATTGACTAATTGGAAAAACCCAGATTTCTTTACGTGAAAAAGTGACTGCGGAGTGTTTATCAAAGCCATTTTTTTATAAGTCCGTACTCATTCCAGTGATTCATATGAACATGAGTGACAATTAGTGCAAAAAGAAAAAAATAATATCCTCATAATTAAAACTAAGAATTCTCATTGATTTAAGAAAAAATTCTATAATTCGATTTTCTGTGACAAAATAAATTTTTATTCAGAAAGATTCTCAGATGTGCAAATCACTAAAGCATTGGGTTGCAAAAGTGTCACGTTTTGTTTTTCAACTCGAGCAAATGTTTCACTTACATTGGGAAGTTTACACACTTCTTGGAAAAGGGGTTTCCACTCAACGGAAAGGTCGTCTAAATGAAGCCATACCTCGGTTTCACGGCCGAGAAACCATTCACTCGGACTTCAGTAGCAATCAGCAACTGTTTCATGATTCATTTTCGAATGTGAAACTGCGGTATGACTTTGAATTTGAAAGAAATTCACGTTGGAATTGTGAAAATTCCCCATGTAAGAGAATTGTGAAAAATTCCCATTGTAAGACATTTGCTTCAGTAGAAAACTTTAGTAGAACCAAAATAAAGTAATTCCACATCTAGAAGAGTTTCCTCGAATTCCAAATTTTATTTTTCATACAAAATGGAGAAGCGGAAATCCTAAATTTTCCTTCAAATCTACCACAGTCTCCATAAAAAACAATTATCCAAATGTTAGAACAGCTTTAGGCAGACGAAATATAATTGTTCAATAACACAAAAAAAAAATTGAGAAAACAAGGATATGTTGTAGATCATTCCCTGGAAAGAAAACGAAAAAACGAAAAGATCGAAAATGTAAAAAAGTTGATGAGGCCAGTAGAGTAGTGTACATCTTGGACTCAATCACCAAGGAATTATTCGACTATCCTGAATATACCTTCCCAACTCAGGGTGATATCAAAAAGCGGTTACAATATTTTTGCTTGGATACAAAAAAATAAAACTATTATCAACTTCAACTAACTAACCCAATAGACCTACCAAAAAATGTTATTAGTGAAAAATCCCTTCTAAATCCTTTGACAACCCCTTTTCCAGATATTTTACTGAAATTTGTTTTCAAACAAAAATGGGGAAAGTTACATTCGAAGTAAAAGAATAAATCTCCGCCTATCAAAGCGCAAATCCTATTATGTTTTATCAGCGGTGGATGATAAACCCTATTCACTTCCAACTAAGAATGTGGATATTGTTTTTACCCGCTTTCTTAGTTGTTTGACCAACACTCAGAAGTTGATGGAAACTTGTACAAGTTGAGATCACGGGGGCCTTACCTTTTATAGTGGGCATCGAAAAAAAATTCGCCGGCTGCGAGAATCGAACTCGAGCCAGGTGGAATGTGTGGCTACAATACTAACAATCATACCACTGAGCCACTAGCCCCGTATGAGCCACTAGACCCGTATGAGCCACTAGCTCCGTATGTATTTCTTCACTGAATAAAAGCACGGTTCTTACCCTACACGCAGATGTGTTTGTTTTTTTCTACAAACTATTTTCTCCTTAGTTGTAGCCAATCAATTGTCTCAACTTCTTTTCTTCAGACGTATGGTGCTTATGCAAAACCAAAATTATGCAACTGCAACCCTCTGTAATTCTTAGACAAATATATTCAGTAACTAACATTCAATGTGACGTATAATTGGGTCATTCAAGGATAATTAGCATTTCTTGATGATGATGATATAACGATGTCGGATTTCATCACCAAATACCGCTTTCTAGACGTTACCTAACAAAATTCCAATGGACTTGCAATGATTAGTAATAGAAAAAATGACAAACTTCAAAACTTGAGAACATTTGAAATTATATGAAAAAACAAATCCTCAAGTTGTCATACTTCCCAGTCGACCAAAGTCGATCGCATAAAAGTTGCAGGGAATTACTGCGAGGATCTGCGACTTCACAATGAGGATACGAAAAAGAGGCACCAGTAATTATTGGCGATTGCTCAATGTCCACAAACACGCACATCGCCAGTAATGACCCAGGACGTCGCGAAGTGTATGTTTTGAGGGTTTCACAGACAGCCACAAAGCGATTTCGCAAAGCAGCAGTTTTCTGAAGAATTATAAATAGACGAATGGGAATTAAATACACCTCCCATGTATAACACCCTGTTTTGTTTTGATTGACTTTACCGAATAACTCACGCATATGTCGGTTGGCCCCATGTGAGTTCATACGAAAGATACCCGGCGACACACAGACTTCGAACTTCCAGAGTTCCTTCGGATTATACCACTTTGCTTCGAAAGGACGATAGGTGGTTATCACAGCGTATATAAGGAACCATGTGATATCACATATGGGGTACTTACCTTCAATAAATCCTCTCCAAAGGGCCAAGTCGTCCCTCGGCGTCTACGGATGTTTGTTGGGTGTTCGGCGTTCACGTCTAACCAGTAGTCGCCAGTAACTTTGGATAACACTTCCCCAATTCCCAGTATTTCCCAAGGAGGAGAACTGATTCTAAAGATGGCTTCTATTGAGGAGATTAATTTTGTAAATGAAATGAATACGTAAAGAGAATAAATGGAATGAACATGGTGAATCCAGACTAGATCAACTCAAGAAAATGAATTGAGTGAACTTTGTGAACAAAACTAGGTTAATTGAATAACACTCTGTAACCAAAATTTCATGAAATTGAACCACACGAAACTTCGTTACTTCAACAGTAAAAAAATTCTACTTATAACAAAGAATTCCACGGTTTCTGTTGCACGAAATTTGGTAGTTATCTGAAACCGACTTGTTAACACTAATTCGCACGCAAGCCTTATCTCAATACGGAATTAAATGAATTTTTGGCTTTTCTCCAGCCCAACCAAAAAAAAGGGAACTATTGGCATGAATAAAATTTCTGGTGAGTCAGTTTAACCCGGGCCACGATAAAATATCAACTGACTATTTTTCTTCGGAAATTTCCTACGTGAGATTTCCCCTACTAAGTTTTTTCTGAGAACCCCCACTCAAGTCAAGTTTGGACCGCTTATATTGATAAATTCAACCCCTATACCAACTAATTGGTACTGGAAATAATTACCTTACCAATGGAGGGGTATTTTGCAAACTCATGAATAAATTCGTTATGACTACGTCGACCACTCCCGAGTCTAGCCGGGAGTGGAACTACTGCTTGATCTTCGTCATCCAAAAGGTGGCGCCCCCCCGTTATTTGAGCGGTACTACTTCGAACTATCGAATTCTATGTTCTACTTTTCGTGGTTTTCAACAATTATCTCTCTCCTCCAGACTACTAAAAGTGATCATCCTGTATAGCTAGAGTTTTCGGGTTTTCATTTGGAGAAAAATGATCTGAAACTTTGCCCTAGACTCGTTGCAGCCTAATTGGCCGTTAATCTGAATACAAATAATTGTTCCTGTGGGTGCTAATTAATTTCGCCAACGAAAACCAATGAATTATTGGTTACCATTTCCCGCTTTGGCTAGTGAACCTATATTCCCCATATCTCGAAGGTGACGGAAACAATGCCAGATATCCACAGCTCTGCAGATGGGCCACCCGCTAGGCCCATTTGAGCCCGCTAGTAATTTTACTTCATCTTTCGAAATGTTTGACGAACAACCGGCTAGCAGATGTAGAAATTCTACGAAAATGATAATTTTTGTTTTCTAGCACAGGAAACCTGCGTTCCAGATGACAAGGTTTCTGAAAATTGTGATTGTTTGACTTCCTTAAACCCAACTATTTATGACCCTTGAAAAGAAAGCTTTTAAGATCCGAGTCTGAAAATCTGCAATTGAACCCGGCGATATATTCTTACAGGGTGATTCCTGAGATTTTATTACACATGGAAGTTATATTAATGTATGAACTTGCAATTACTATATGAACATATTTAAAGCACCTCTTTTATATTTGCCAAATTGATCAAATAAATGTAGGTTTTGGATATTCTATAGATTCCATGTTATTCCTCTCAGTCAATGATAATGTGAATGTTGAGCCGTCATCTCAGCCAGAAGACCGAGAAGCGATGTTGAAAACTATCTTATTCACAGTATACATTAACAGTCTTTACAGAAGAACGGGTATTCTGCTGTGGCCCATGCCTTGCGCCATCTAACGCCATGTTAGCGAACTATTTCGAATCAATACATACGATCACTTAAGTATTGAACTCACCAAAGCGGAACATCAAAAAATCTACAGAAATGCACATAAATATCTAAAACTCCGGAAAAGGGAATAAACTCCGGGAACGAAGGCAAACTCCGGGGACGATGATACACTCATTGGGCGGTAAGGTTTCCAGGAATGAGACGACGTCAGCGGCTTTTGCACGGTACCAAACACGCGTCGTAATAAAAACATGAATTTCAATTCGTTGTCAGGCAGAGGATAAATAATTCCAGTTTTTTTTTTCCTCAAATGGAGAGTACTTATTTTCTCAAATACTTCAATATCAGAATCGTGTATATATATATATCATGTGAAAGGATAATATTATGTGCGAATCAATTTTGTTCGAAATCGATGCATTTGCGGTTGATATGAATAAATAAAGAGTAGGAAAATATATTATTGAAAAAATTACATATACAAAATATTTTGGGCATAGAAAGAAGAGTTTTATCACAAAACAAAATTCAATCTTTTTTTATTACGATAGGTTTTGAAACTATCGAAAAAAAATAAATACCTTCAGGATCCACTTTTAGGGGCTGAATAGCTTTCTTATTAGAAGCCGGTTTTCGACCTATGATCGAAATGTTGTTTTCATTGCTCATCATAATCTGCATGTATTATTTTATCATCACTATGAAAATCAATTATTATATTTCTACAGAGGTATCAATGGAGTTCGAGATGCATATTCAGGTGAAACATTGAAATTTATAAAATGGGTATTAGCACGTTGTCATTAGAGAGGACATTTCAGTAAGTTATTGATATGTCTTCTTGAAGAAGTCGCTTGGCTATAGTTCATGGAACTTTATCCATGTTACATCATTTCATGTTCAAATAATAACACAAGTTCGAAATTGGAATAATATAAACAGGGGTAGGTAGCAGAGCGATAGCAATGTGCACTTCATCAGAACTTCTCGATATAATATTGCATGCAATTGCCCAGGAACTTGAGGTGGGGAATTTGCAACGCTAACAATATGTGGATATTTAGGACCATGAAGCGGAGTCTTCATAGGTCTCCAAGATGGTCTTCAAAGTGATATTTCTTATTTTCTGCGACTTACTGTTACTTCGGTGGTTGACTGGGTTGTTGTTGTTTCGAAAATATATAGCACGTTAATTGAATAATTGGAAAGAGTACTAGAGATAATGATTGAAAAACGTTTTTAATGTTGACTTTTAGCAACAACAAAAAATATAATAAAAAAATGCGATTTTTAAACGATAGATTTTTTTTGGAAACGATTTTCTTCATAAAAATTATAATTTTTATGAATAGTCAAATTCTCAAACGGAAATTTTTTATGTCATAAACAATGCGTTTGTTTATAACAATTTTTCAAACAATTGGAATGAAGCATATGGGAAGAATTATATAGTTTCCAGTGATTATAAGATGAAATAATCGCAAAATCATAAATGAATATTGATAGCTCTATTTTTAATTTTATAATTATTTAATCCCTTAAATTGTCAATAAAAATGTGGAAAATCAAAATTTACAAATTTTATAAACTGGGATCTCTTTTGGACCCTTTGAGGAATGGATTACGAAAAAATTCAGGTTTTCAAGTTGAAAATTACATAGATTTTTATGATGGTTTACAAATTGCAGAAATAACTTGATTAACAAAAGCATATGTAATTGAAAAATTGTGGAATTGTTGTCACGTATTATGATCCAGTGATGTGCCTAAATAAAATTTGAATTTTTTCATTCTTCAATATTCATTATGAATGAGTCATTTTTGTTCGAAAATATGAATCGTGCAAGCTCGTTTTGAGCACTATTTTCACCCCTTGATTAAAATTATGAATATTAGTGGTAGAGTTCCAGTAGTTGGGACTTTTTTAGGAAATTTCCTGCTCTTCGAGGACTTTTTTACTGCGATAACTGTAATAGTTTTCGAAATATTCGCGAAAAACTGAACCCTTTTTGTACTAAACTGTTCATGACCGCGCAAGAATACCTATTTTATAGTCGCGGCAAGCTTTTGAATCTGTTACTCACAAAGTAACATAGGTATTTTTGTTATCTCCAGTGCATTTGTATAAAAGCTTGTCTTGAATTGTTTTTATCATATTTATTCAATTCTTTTCAGCCATTCATGAAATCCGTAATCTTATTGAACTCTGACAAAAATTTATAATCTCCGACCCCAAAAAAAAACCACATACCAATTTTGAATGGAATCGGGTCATCATAACAGAACTGTTGATAAATAATTCGTGATCTCTGTCCCAAAATCCCCATACCAATTTTGATTATAATCAAACAATAATCACAATTTTTCCGCCATATTGGAACCGCCATTTTGTTTTCCCTGTAGCAAAAATGTCATAATGGATTGTCACCGGAACTATGAACACCTGCCAAATTTCACGGACAACTAGAAGTGGGTAAAAATTCACTTGCAAAATTTGAACTAAACATACATACTCACATATGAAGTGAAACAAAAGCTTGTAATATATATACTAGCGGACCCGACAGACGTTGTCCTGTCCAAATTTCTATGTTTCCTAAAATGTTTTTCCCGAAAATTTTCCCGTTATCCCGTTATCCCATTTTCCTGTTACCCCTTTTTGTCTTCACCTCGTTATCCCGTTATCCCGTTTTCCCATTATCCCCTTATCCTGTCATCCCGTTATCCCGTTTTTTCGTTATCCCGTTTTCCTGTTATCCCATTTTTTCTTCATCCCGTTTTCCCCTTTTCCCCTTATCCCCTCATCCTGTCATCCCGTTATCCCGTTTTTTCGTTTTCCCGTTTTCCCGTTTTCTTGTTATCCCGTTATTCCCGTTATCCCGTCAACCCCTTTTCCTGTTATCCCGTTTTTTTTTCCGTAATTTCCTTATCCTGTCATCCCGTTATCCCGTTTTCCCGTTTCTTCGTTATCCCGTTATTCCCCTTATCCCGTTATCTCGTTTTTCTAAAAAAAATAAAAAATTGGGGTTGATCGTAGAAGGGTGAATTCAGAGTAATATACACAACAGATTTTAATTGAATCGTACTACAATCATAAAAGTCGTTGTCTTATTGAATTCTGACAGAAAAATCATGATATTCGCCAATTCCTTTGGAATCGTAATAACCACAAACTCGTTGCTATATTGGGGTCGCCATCTTGGATTCATGAAGTGTGAGAAAGAATTTTTGATCTCTGGCCCCAAAATCCCCCACATACCAATTTTGAATAGAATCGAACCATAATCACAAAACTCGTCCGCCATATTGAAGCCGCCATTTTGTTTATTTCCTCGCAAAAATGCCATAACACATTGGCACCGGAATTATGAACACCTGCCAAATTATACGTTAATCGGACAACTAGAAGTGGGTCAAAATTCACTTGCAAGATTTGAACTAAACATACATACAGACTAGTCGAAAAATAGTTCCAAATCTCCAAAAAATATGAGCAATAGCTTTTTCGATTCGTGATGCAATTCTGAGAGTCTTTTTTTTGCATGGCTCTCGAAAATTGCAATTGTTATTAACAAAAAACAAAGAAAAAAAATGGGTTTAGTTTTTTGGGAATAACTCAAAAACTACGACAGCGAAAATCGGAAAAAAATTCTTGAAGAGGAGGAATTTTCGAATGAAGGAGTCTACTTCTCGAAACTCTATCACCATTATTTAAAATTTTAAGAGTTTACGCTGAAAAAAGGGCTCCGCGCCCTCTACGGCATACGCGTGCTGTTTCTAAAGAGAGTACACCACATAAAATAATTTTTGTATAGTACCAACTAACAATTTAAAGATTTGAATAAATTATTGTGTTTTTTACAATTGAAAAAAAAAGGTTCTGTTGAAAAAAAAAAATAATTTTTCAACAAGTTTTTGTTAATTATTATTCGCTCCTCGGTTTTCATAAAAAACGGCATAAATGTGTAAATAACAGCTCTAAAAATTGTTCGCTCCTTGGAGCCCTTTATATATATATATATATATATATATATATATATATATATATATATATATATATATATATATATATATATATATATCACGTTATAAAAGTTTTTAAAAGTTGTTTATTTTGTGTATTATTTTTTTTTTTTAATTAACAAAAAATTAAAAATTAAAAAAAGTTGTTATTTTTTTTTATCCGTATGTTCTGCTATTGCTGTTTTTGCATTAAACGGAGGCATTTAGAAACATTCGGAAAAAAAAATCTAGGACATTTGTTTATGAATTGTTAATAAAGAAATTGATTTGTTTAATGTATTGAAAGGAAAAAAATGCCATTTTGTGTCTAGATAATTTAATGATTTTTACAAATTAAAAACTTATAATTTTTTTAAATAGTTTATAATCATTTCCATTATTTAAATAGTCAGTTAAGGATTTTTTTTGTTCAAAAATCTCAATTGGCATTCATAGAATAAATAAAATATTAAACATTTTATTGTCCATTGTACAATAACTTGTTAAAAACAAATCCAAATTCTCATTAAAAAAAATCTGAAACTACAAAAAATTACAAAAACAACCATATGCAACAAAGTGTCAAAAACATTTCATATATTTAATAGATTTTTCTAAAATTGCGGCATAATTTTTTCATAGAAATAGTTGAAAAAACAAATAATGAATGATTTTACAAAATAAACTGTTTATGTTGAGTATTTATCAACAAATACTGCTAGAATACATGAAGGAAGTTGACATTATTCAACAATTGATGTTGATGAAACCAGTTTTTTGGATGAAACAAATACTAGCCTACAAAATCTTATTGAAGTACAACAGGGCTTACTTTCACAGTTTAATAATATAATCATTGTGAAAAGTAGAGAACTGAATTTTTTATAAGCAAATGCATAAAACAGGAAACCATGACAGATGTTGTATAAAATCATTTCAGATGTTGATAACTGTATCTTTAATAGTTCAAAAGTTACAGCGGTTTGTTACTTCTGCAACTTCTATATACCGTAATTTTAAAAAAATCTATGGAAAAATGTAAAAAAAAAAAATTCGACACGTTGTTGCATATGGTTGATTTTGTATCCTTGACATGTTTTTTGGGTAACCTTCCACAGTCTGAAAATGAAAATATAATCAGGAAAATCTATACAAGTGTAGAAAGGGCAAACTGATTAGTTCACCCCGATAAGTTATTGCGTTCACCAAATTATATTTCCTATAAAAAAATGATTCAATTTGTCAATAACTTGCCGTTTTCTGAATTTGCTTATCAAAAAAAATATTTATTTTTTTTTTATTCAAAAGATACTTCTCTATATAGTTTTTGCTTGACGTTTTATAGATTTTCCTGATTATATTTTCATTTTCAGACCGTGGAAGGTTACTCAAAAAACATGTCAAGAAACGTTGTTTCTCCACAAAAAACCACATTCATTCAATAGTTGTTTTGGTAATTTTTTGTTGTTTCAGAAAAAAAATATAATGAGATTTGGAATTTGTTTATAACAAATTGTTAACTCAATAAACAAAAAAAATTTAATTTATTTTTTATTCTTCATTATTCTATTGAGAAATGCCAATTATATTTTTCAAAGAAAAATTTTAAAAAAAAAAAAAAAATATTATAAACAATGAGATTTTTTTTAATTTTTTTTTTCTCTCAACGAATGGCGAAGATTCTTTTTTTTCATATTAAAATAATCAATTTGTTAATAAAAAATTTTTAAACAAATGTCCTGAAATATTTTTTTCTACTGTTTGTTTGATGCAAAAACAGCAATTTCAAAACATATAGTTGAATTTTTTTAATTTTTTGTTAATTTAAAGAAATGATAATAAACAAAATAAACAACTTTTAGAAACTTTCATAACGTGATCTTGTTGAGTATATATACAGTGCCTTCATTTCGAAACTTCCCACCCCTATTATTTCTTTTAGCAGGAACATTTCCTGTAGGGAAAAAACACGTAAATTGAGATATGGAGGGGAAAATTTAAATCCAGTGAACCAGTGAATCCCCCTAGCCCTAGCTACCCCCACTAAATAATTTTAAATGGCTCCCCCACACTCGTAACACATCATTTCAAAGATCTTAAAAATCCTCACTCAACCCCGTTTAGGAAACTGAAATTGGTTGATCCGTTCTCGTAAAATAGGGCAAAAAGAAAATAAATGAAAACAAAATCCAAAATAAATTAATGAATTTATGGAACCGCTACCACTGATTCAATAATGGTATGTGTATGTTTCTTTTTCACACAGAGTTTTTTGCGTTAGCTGAAAGTGAGATAAGGGCACACAGTTTCTGCTTGGCTTCAGTTAAAATTAAATGGTGAAAACACGTATCAGACTTAGTTATTCCTGATTTTAAACTGTTTGTCAAGTGGTGTCAGTTGCACTGACAGTAATACAAATCGTGATGGTGTACACTTTACAAGAAAGAACTGAAATTATTTTTATTTATGGTGCTAAAAATAGGTGTGCTCGTATGACAACCCGGGTTTTTAATGAAATTCATGCAGGCCATAATGTGAGTCATCGATATGTTCTAGACCTTGTTCAAAAATTTGAAGAGACCGGTTCTATGTGCAACAAAGCAGTGAAGCAGCCGAGAGTTCTGACTGAAGCCGCACAGATTGAGATTTTAGGCCAATTCGCCGTTGAGCCGACTACGTCAATTTCGAAAGTCGCTAAGTTAGTAAATATTTCAGTTGGTTCTATACACGAAGTTTTAAAACTAAACAAGTTATTTCCTTACAAAATGAGTATTCTTCAGCAACTCAGTGAGGATGACTATGATAGGAGAATTGAATTTTGTGAACTAATGACTGCGAGAATTCAAAATGACCCGAATTCAATAAAAAAAATTGCTTCAGTGATGAATCAACTTTTTTTCTTAATGGCTTTGTAAATAAGCATAACTGTGGATACTGGAATAATGAAAATCCACACTCGTTTCGAGAGGATCAAACGCAATATCCACAAAAAATTAACGTCGGGGCTGGAATTCTGGGTAACGAAATAATTGGCCCTATTTTTATTGAAGAAAATTTAACGGGTCAATTGTATTTGAACTTATTGGAAAATGTAATCGATCCACTCATAACACAGTCCTTGGAAAGCCAAGTTGATGAAGGAGACAACCCGCTCTTGGATGAACAAAATTTACATTTTCAACAGGACGGCGCACCGCCACACTACGCATTGCAATTCCGACAGTGGCTCGATCAACGGTATCCTGACAAATGGATTGGCAGAAGAGGCGCTCTGGAAAGGCCGGCGAGATCTTCGGATTTGACGCCATTGGATTTCTCTCTCTGGGGTTATTTGAAGACAATGGATTACAAAACTCCCCCGCAGGACATTCAGGATCTAAGACACAGGATTACTGCCACATGCAGACAAATTAATAACGAAACATTTACAAAAGTCCGACAGGAATTCGAGAATAGATTGTACTTTTGCTTAGCTACCAATGGTGCACATTTTGAACACCTAATGAAGTAAGGTACATTTATTTCATTGCAATAGCTATTATTTTATTTTTTATTATAATTCATTTTCTTTTTGCCCTTTTTACGAGAACGGATCAACCAATTTCAGTTTTCTGAACGGGGTTGAGTGTGGATTTTTAAGATCTTCAAAATGATGTGTTACAAGATAGGGGGTGCCATTTAAAATTATTAAGTGGGGGTAAGGGGGTTAAACCTAAAATACCACTGGCACTGGTTTTAAACTTCCCCCTCGATATCCAAATTGACGTGTTTTTTGCCTACGGCAAATTCTCCCTGCTAAAAGAAGTAAAAGGGGTGGGAAGTTTTGAAATGAAGGCACTGTATATGAAAAAGGCTCCGAAGAGCGAATAATATTCAGAGCTATCATTTGAACATTTATGTCGGTTTTTATGAAAACTGAGGTCCGCAAAATAAGGACTAATTACCAATTGCCTAACTTGTTGAAAAATAAAACTATTTTTTTCCAATAATTTATTCAAATTTTTAAAATGATATCAAATAATTAAAAAAAAATATTTTATGTGCCCTAGTTTCAGCGTTAAATTAAAATAATAAATAATGGAGATAGAGTTCCGAGCGTCCGGACTTTTTTATTGGAAATTTTCCGCACTTTGAGATTAAGATCTACAGTTTTTGCTATCGCTCCTAGTTTTTGAGAAATTCCCAACAAACTGAACTACTTTTTTTTCCTTGTTTTTTGTTCATAACAATTGCAATTTTCGTCAGAAAAAAAAAAATTTCTTAGAATTGCATCCCGAATCGAATGATCTATTGCTCATATATTTTGGAGACTTAGAACTATTTTTCGCAGGAAACTCACTGCTCCACTAGACTAATACATACAAATGTGAAGTTGAATAAAAGCTTGTAATACAAATATCTTATTTTGTACTATGCATTAGTAGTCAGCGGCTCCTAGAATCCCTGAGCTATTTTGGAGGATTTTGAAATTTCTCCGTTGCTCTGATTATAAAAGTGGTGGGAGTGGTGACATAATACATATACTGGGCCAGCCTCGTGGTTTGATATCAGTAAACTTGTTGTTTGTTACACTCATATTCGTCTAGCATAAAAAATAGGTATGTTTAAAATTAATTAAGAAACCACCATGGGTGACGCCTTTCGTTGAAACGATACAAATCTCTAATCGTTTCGTATCGATATGCATTCTAATTGTTACCGAATACCCATGATTTTTTTGGTGAGGATCCAATACAAAGCTCAGCGCTCACAATACATTTGTACCTTATGTTTAATGTCGATGCCACCGATCCATACGCCAATCTCAAGTGAAAAAAAATATTTATCAAACTCCATTTGTGGACGGTTGAAGGAAACTATAAAACATAGCGGTTTTGAAGTTGCACACTGAAAGAAAAGAAGGCAGCTAAGCGGAATCGATCAGTAATTTTTTTTTTCAACCAACTGTTATGTGGGACTGATGTGTAATATTTGTTCAGTTTCTCGATTGAACACATGTTTGATGTTGACATTGTATTTTGCAAAATAACCATTGGAATCAAGTTGAAAAGGGAAACATTCTCAATTAAAAATTGAATAGAAGGATTTTTTTGAAAATTTGAAAATTCACGACATTAATGAACTTATTTTTTGTAATACCTAACAGAAAACAACTATTTTCCCGGGTAGAGCCACGCAGGACATTGAACTACATCTTTTTCGAAATATATCAGATGTAATTCAATGTCCAGCGTGGCTTTAGCCAGAGAAGTAGTTGTTTTCCGTTAGATATTCACAAACAGTAACTTATTTTTATCGTGGATTTTTCAATTACCAGAAAAATATTTCTATTCAATATTCAATTGAGATTGTTTACCTTCTCAACATGAAAACCCCACAGGAGGTTATCTTGAACGATGGAAGATAGTGACTAAAGTTAATATTTTA
This sequence comes from Gonioctena quinquepunctata, assembly GCA_018342105.1. Classification (NCBI taxonomy): domain Eukaryota; kingdom Metazoa; phylum Arthropoda; class Insecta; order Coleoptera; family Chrysomelidae; genus Gonioctena; species Gonioctena quinquepunctata. The sequence continues at coordinate 5,822 of JAFIRS010006074.1, read as the reverse complement.
TTCGCAGATGATTCCACATCTGATCTTATGAACATCCCGTTCATATTTTCAAACAAATCAATCTATCATACCACATGACAGGTGTGAATATAAAAAAACTCTAATTTCAGAGTGTCACTCAAAAAAAATGTTTCTTACATTTTTGCATCTTTGAAAAGGGAGATTGCTTCTGGAAAATGTGTTTCCCATTTCTTTCGGTCTTCCTGATGATTGTGGAAGCGTGAAATAGATTTTCATAGACAAAAATGTATTGAAGACCTAGTGAATGCCATGCCTCTCTTGCATCAATGTTACAAATGATTTATGATGATCACTCTCTTGTGGAAAACATTCTTCTTTGCCTCATTCATCTATATGAGTTCATAATTAGGACTGGAATAGGAAATCAGATAACTATCTAAATGAAAATTTTCACTTTCAGATTTTTTCTTCCGAGTTAGGGTCCTTTTTCAATATTTGTCAGATGTAGTTCAATGTCCAGCGTGGCTTAAGCCAGAGAAGTAGTTGTTTTCTGTTAGATATTCACAAACAATAACTTCATTTTCATCGTGGATTTTTCAATTCACAGAAAAATATTTCTATTGAATATTCAATTGAGAATGTTTCCTTTTTCAAACTACAAATTTAGCCTATGTAGAATACCAGGAGCAGACGAATGCATCAAGGTTTGCGTTTATTGCCAATTCGCCACTGTTGAAAATACAAAATTTCACTTTTCTGGGAATGAAAATAATAAAAAAATCTGATGCTATACATTTATTCTTAGTAGTTATATCACAAATGATGGATATTTTAGTTAGTCAATATTGTTGCACAAATTCACCAAAGTTGTTTGAAAATACCCCGACTGCGAAAGTGGAAGGGTATTTTCAAAGGAAATTTGGTGGATTGGTATTTCTACAACAATATTGGAATAAAAATATCAAAGTATACTTCATCCAAAATATCTATAACGAGTGGTATATTATGTATCAAACATACCTACACTTGAGAAGGAAGTGTTTCCGAAACGGTCGGACATCATTTTCTAATTTGACAGTGACTTGGACGTTATCTAACAGTGACTGAATTATTTTGCTAGGTTTGGTATAAACAATGGTAGATGCCTACTTGTTTTATAGCAAGTAGTATGTACATTCGCGGATATACTAGCAAATGGTGTATGGTCGCTGATATTGGGATTTGATTGGTTAGATAAATGCATTCGATTATCTGAATTCATTTCGAGGTATATAATTGCTGATATTAGGATTTGATTGGTTAGATAAATGCATTCGAATAACTGAATCCATTTCGAAGTATGCAATCAGAAATACAATTCCATACGAAGAGATCTGGTTAAACTTATTTCATCCCCAAATATTTCACATTCAACGCCAACTTTGATGATAATTTCTTGAAAACATTCGACCGTTAATAATACTGTTGACACTATATTATAGTCGCCCAGCCTAAGGTTCCTTGTGGGAAATAATTTATAAAATTTTGCCCTTCCCAGGTGATTTTTTTTTCTTGGGTCAGGAATAAGAATCAAAAGAAGAAAACGATCCCCGAAGGGCATGCTGTGTTAGTTTCTCCCACTAAACTCCAAATCCATTGTTCACACGGAAATGAGGAATGGAAACAAAAATACCCCAACTGAAATTCTACTCAAAACTATTCTATTAATGATTTGGCTGGTATTCAATAAACAGCATTCGACGTTGGGAATAGTTTGAAGTGCTAAGCTAAAAATTACTCTAATATGGCTATTCTTTGCAATAATCCAAAAATTAGTTTGTTTCAGGATGAAACTGGATAGGAACAATATTGTAGAGCGTTACTTTTTCTTGAATAGGATAGCGACCGTTGAATAAGATTTCGATTGTTGGCTGGCGGGAATTAGGTCGGAATATTGATGAAAACCAATTGCTAAATTGTCGACGTTTACTTTATTATAAGTAATAAAGTGCACAAAGTCATCTTCACTTCATTGTTTCATCTTCAGGAATGGTAGGAACAAAAACATACATATTAAAATGAAGTTCTCGAATGGAGTAATGATAAAAACGCCATACATTATGTAAAATGACGATCGTTTGAGAAAAAAAGCTTCGAATATTGATACTTACTTACATTCAGGGTAGCTTTCCGAGTTCAAAAATGCTAATATTAAAATCAAAATCTCAAACTTATTGAACCAATTTTATCAAAGAACTGCTACCCTAAATCTTAAAAAAAAAAAAATATATTCGAATAGTGAAAGTACACAAAAAAAGGAAAAGCACCGTTAAAGGTCAAGTATTCCAAATTACCACATGTAGAAGGTCTAACACCGTAATTATGCAAAGTCTCAAAAAAAAACAACATTCTAAAATAAGCATAAAATGCGAAAACACAACAAGAAATATTTTTTTACGAGACATTATTCACAAAAACTTATGTGCTGAGTTTGAGCGATGGATATGCGTAATTCTTTGGTCGTGGAAAAGTTTTCAGGAATATATGATATACACACATATATACAGAGTGGGCCATTGAAAACGAAACAGCGGCTCTGTAGGTCGGCAGAACCGAATTATATAAAAACGCTAAGACACATCAACTACATTTTCGAGGGGGACATCGATCGTGATGAAATTCACCCGAAATACATTACATCCCTCGGAGCTGTGACCGCCACCACTAAATTTTTAAATGGCAACTTATGGCAAGTGATATCTCATTCGAAAGGTATTTTACTTCCTAATATCGAACAACAAAATAAATCAATTCTATCGATTAGTTTTCGAAATATAGGAACTTGATGTTGGGAAATAACTTTTTATTCACTCAATCAATAAAAACAATATCTGATAAAGCTGTCACTATAATTATTATTGTCAATGAACTAAATGTTCAAACTGTCTACCATCCATTTCCATATAAAAGTACAAGTTCTGTTCAAAACGAGACCTCACATTTCGTAGCATTTCCGGCGTTATTCGACGGCATTCGTTAATAATTCTCCTTCGTAAATCTTCCAGAGATTCTGGTACGGTTGCAAATATTTTGTTTTCCAAGTGATCCTACAGGAAAAAGTCGAGTGGGGTTAAATCTGGAGATCTGGCTGGCCACTCTATAGAGCCTCTTCTTCCAATCCACCTTCCAGCAAACATTATATCCAAAAACGCCCCAACAGGCTGTGCATAATGTGGAGGTGCCCTGTCTTGTTGGAATATCAAGTGGTCTCCATGGTTGAGATCGTCATTTTCAATGATGTCTACTAATTGTGCATAAACAAATTCTTTCAATAATTCCAAATAAGTTTCTCCTGTCAGGTTACCGTCGAGAAATACTGGTCCAATCAAACGGTCCCCAGAAATACCATCCCAGACATTGAGTTTTTGGGGAGTTTGAGTATGGACTTCGTGGAAAACATGTGGATTAGCATCTGACCAATAACGACAATCATGACGATTCAGAGTCGAATTCAAAAAAAATATAGACTCAGAAGAGCAGATGTTGAAAAGGAAATTCTCATCAGCATCTATTCTCGTGGTTATAATTTCACAAAATTCCTGTCGCCTATCAAAATCATCTTCATTCAATTGGTGTTCTAAATGTATTTTGTAGGGATGGAATTTATGATGTTTCAGGATTCGGCGGATACTGGTTCTACTGATATTGGTAATACTAGCCAATTTCCTTGTGCTCAATGTTAGATCTGCATGAACTTGTCCTAAAAGTGCAACTTCAACAGCTTCATTTTCAACGGAAATTCACGTTCTGGGTCTCGTTTCTTGTTGGCTACTGATCCAGTTTGACGAAATTTTTGCACTAATTCTAGAACGTATTTTCTAGCAACAAAATTATCTGGATTCGTTTCATTGAATAAATTAGCTGAACGGTTACCGCACTCATCATTCAACTCTTTCCGCGATTGTTAACACCATTATTGCGGAAAGATATTCAGCAGCTTTAGTCAAGTAATTCACTCTAATGTCGTTCAATCAAAGATCAGTTTGACACAGACATCCACAATTGCCATTTGGCGAGAAAAATTATCGCATATCACATGTTTTTGTTGTACTCGCATTGGAGTCGAATTCCAAGAAAACGTCTTTGTATCGATTCTTAAGAACCTTAAAAAAAATTCGATCAAGTAAATGAGAATGAAATAAAAATTTGAAAAGGAATTGCATGTTATTTGTTGGTAAACAGTTAGATCATTTAATTCCTCGACAATGATAATTATCTTTAAACAGTTGCATCACTAGATGTTATTTTTATTGATTGAGTGAATAAAAAGTTATTTCCCAACTTCAAGTTCCTATATCTCGAAAACGAATCGATAGAATTGATTTATTTTTGTTGTTTGATATTAAGAAGGAAAATACCTTTCAAATGAGGTATCACTTGCCATATGTTGCCGTTTAAAAATTCAGGGGTGGCGGTCACAGCTCCGAGGGATGGAATGTATTTCGGGTGAATTTCATCGCGAACGATGTTTTTCTCGAAAATGTAGTGGACGTGTCCGAGCGTTTTTATATAATTCGGTTCTGCCGACCTACAGAGCCGCTGTTTCGTTTTCAGTGGTATTTATATATATATATATATATATATATATATATATATATATATATATATATATATATATATATATATATATATATATATTATATATATATTATATATATATATATATATATATATATATATATATATATATATATATATATATATATATTTATCTCTAATATATAAAATTCTCGTGTTTGTAGCTGAACTTCTCCGAAGTGGCTTGACCGATTCTCATGATATTTTGTGTGCATATCGGGTAGGTCTGAGAATCGGTCAACATCTATTTTTCATCATCCCAAATGTTAAGGATGGTTCACCCCTTAATTTTATTTTTTATTTTTCAGACAAATCTTTTTGTTTTTATTTTTTTATGACACACCATTCAAAAATACATACAATCCCCAATTTTCACCCTTCTACGATCAACCCCTATTTTTTTGGCAAGATTTTTATTTTTATTTTGTCATATTATTCTTAATTTTCACCCTTCTACGATCAACCCCTATTTTTATTTCATAGAAATAACGGGAAAACGGGATAACGGGATAACGGGAATAACGGGATAACGACAAAACGGGAGAACGGGATGACAGAAAAGGGGATAACGGGAAAACGGGAAACGGGATAACGGGATAACGGGATAACGGGAATAACGGAATAACGGGAAAACGAGATAACGGGACAAAGGAAGCGGAAGGAGTCAAAAGCATAATCTAGATGGAAAATAAAGGAACACAGAAAAAAAAATTCTACGCGGACATTGGACAGGACAACGTCTGTCGGGTCAGCTAGTATATATATATATATAAACGGAAAAACGGAAAAACGGAAAAACGGAAAAACGCGATAACAGGATTACAGCTTCCCTTTGTTGCAATTTCTGTTTCAATACCAAGAAGTTCTAGATTTTGTGTGTTAATAATAAGTTTGAGGTTGTGATTCAATCCCTTATATGAGAGTTCTCTCGTTCGGAGTGAAATTTGTGTTTGATAGATTGTCAAATTTTTTTCAACAACTTCATGGTTTCCTTGAATGTCTTTGTATTTTTGTGTATCATATATTGAATCGAATTCTCTTTGTTGTTTGAAACAGTGTTTATGATTAATGGAATTAACTGGTATTATAATCTGAACAATTGAACTCAAATCATGGATTCTATAAAATAATTATGTGTGCAATATTTTTAGATAAATGAAAACATCTCTTTCATCAGTAGTAGGGCTATGTCACTTCTGGCGCAACCCCTATTATGGGGTGGGTTTTGGCGAGTGAGTGTGAAT
>JAFIRS010006073.1:0-43415 GCA_018342105.1 Gonioctena quinquepunctata | reverse complement strand
TTTCCCCGTTGAGGGACGAAGATTATCACTACGGGTGAAAGCTTTTCCACAATCACACGAATACATTTCACCGACTTGTTTTCAATAGCTCACTGGAGGAGACACGGGATTCAAAAATATTCTTCTCCTGGAATATTTAAATTGAAATCCCCCCCACCATACAACAAGCCCCGGCGATGCTTTGAAAATCTGTATGGATTTTGAGGAGATTCTCTTGATATTCCCACTCATAAATATCGCAGTTCACCTTAGCTCCCCTCACGGGACAAATCCCCCCTCGCTTGGAGAGTAAAAAAGGATTCATGAAGGTCATGACTAAAAGGGAATATGTATGCCTAAAACCACAATTTTAAAATAAAGGTCAAAAAAAACATCGAGATCAAATTTTAAAAGGTTGCCAAAAAAATGCCAACATCAAAACTAAAGGTCAAATCTAAAACCCTAAAAACTTTTGTTATAATTAAAAGGTCAAGTCGAATCTCAAAGTCGACCAAACCCAATGTCAAAACTCAATGACAAATCTCAAAGTCAAATCTCAAGGTCAAACACACACACATTGCACACCTGCAACTATTCAAGGTCACACGTGACGTCATAGTGGTGGGGGGAGAGCCAGAACCGGCTTAAACCTCCTACTGCCATTTTAATTAATTACCTAATTAGCAGAAATAGAGTTTATGGAATTCAAATTACATATGTCAGAAGATTCAGATTTCGGAAACGAGGTTGAATATTATATGCCGCACCACGGGGTTTTGCGCGAAAACAGGATCACCACTAAATTACGTGTAGTTTTCAATGCGTCCACCCCCTCGACTACAGGAGTAAGTCTAAATGATTTGCAAATGACCGGTCCGATCATTCAGGATGATTTGCTATCAATCATTCTGCGATTTAGAATGCATGCAATGATTATTACGAGCGATATCAAGATGATGTACAAGCAAGTATTGATCGAGCTCGAGCAACTAAATTTGCAAAAAATTGTATGGCGATCAAACCCCGGCAATCCGTTGCGGACTTATGAAATAAACCGTTTGGTGTATGGCATGACCGCCGCATCATACTTAGCTTTTTGTTGTCTACACAAATTAGCCGACATTCACGGAAATTCCGATCCCAAAATTTCTCGTATTATCAAAACTGATATGTACGTGGATGATTTATTTACCGGTGCAGATACACCTGAGGAAGCAAAACACATTTGTAAGAGAATTGATCAGATCCTTCTAACTGGGGGGTTTGAACTTCGTAAATGGCGTTCGAATAGGCGCTCGGTGATAAATGATTTCTCGGGTAAAATTGAATCCGAGCCATTTGAGTTTTCACCAGAACATATTCAACAATGTAAAACGTTAGGTTTGTCGTGAATTAGCAAGACCGATAAGTTACAGTACGCTCTTAATGAGAATGATGATGGATATAATAATTCGGAACATGTGCCGCTACTGACTTATTTAGTTTATAGATTTATTGCTCGCGAAGAGACAAAAAAAAAAATATTGTTTTTGTTGACATTCATGTCATGTCCGTCATGTGTCAAAAACTATTATTACCCTTTGTATTCATGAAATAAAGGTAAAAAAGTGATAACAGACCACATCAATCAATCAGTTTAACAAGTCAGAACATGGTCCATTCGAGCCGCCGGATTAGGCATTGAAAACATTCGGTTGGTTCAGCTCAGTAACAAGTTAAAGAAGTCGTACGTAAATAAGCGCAGCAGATTGCGTGAAGAAGGAAGCAACTCCCATTGAACGCGAGATCAGAGTGAGTTCCTGTATTCCGAAGCATCCTATTACTCCATTCCCTTCAAAACAGTTTTATATTCAACTTTGTCAAAATGATCTAGAATCAAAAGAACTATGGCTAACATCCTGAGATTCATTAGAAACTGTAGAACGTTGAAAGAAAATCGCGAAATAGGGAAACTCACGGACTCTGAAATTGATACCGCTTTTATGTCATTGATTGAAATGTCGCAAAAGGAAATGTTCTATTTCGATTATGGCAGATTGAAAGGAAATAAACCATTGAAGCGCGATAGCAATCTTTTAAGCTTGAATCCATTTTTAGACCAAGACGGTCTAGTTCGAGTAGGTTAGCGGTCAGCTTATTCAAAATTTGCCTATGATAAAAAACTTCCCTTGATATTGGATCTCAAGCATGATTTGACGAGATTAATTTTTTAATATAAACATGTGGAACTTCTTCATGCGGGACCACAACTATTATTGTCAACTATACGCGAAACATTTTGGCCAATTTCAGGCAGAAATATGGCAAAAAAGATAGTTCGATCTTGAATAAGGTGTTGCACCTATAATGGGAAAGTTGCCAAAGTCTAGGTTGGAACCTTCTTCTCCTTTTAGTAAGGTTGGGGTTATGCTGGCCCATTTGTTATGAAAGACAGAAAAAGTAGAGGTGCTAAAGTATCCAAGGCTTGGGTTTGCGTATTTGCCTGTTTTCTAACCCGCGCTATTCATGATTTGGTAACTACGTTGACTGCGGAAGCCTTTATTCAAGTTTTAAGGCGATTTGTATTACGCGTCGTGGCAAACCAACAGACATTTTTCCCGACCACGGAACTAATTTCATAGCCGCAAGTCATTGCAAACTTTAGGTAGTTTTCTGATGGATAATTCTGCCCACATCAGTGAACAGGTACTCAATATTAATGTTAATTGGCATTTCGTTCCGGCCAACTCACCCCATTTGGGAGGCTTATGGGAGGCAGGAGAAAAAAGCGTTAAAAATCATCTTAGGCGCGTGATTGGAAATTTGTCATTAACTTATGAGGATTTTTAAACCCTTTTGACACAAATTGAAGCTGTGTTGAATTCCCGTCCTTTAAGTCCCCTCTCATCCGAACCTGATGATTTGACACCCCTCACCCCAGCTCACTTCTTGATCGGAAGTTCTATCCAAGACATGCCAGATCTATTACTATACGAGGTTCCGGAAAATAAGCTGTCGCATTTTCAACATCTTCTTAAGTTGCAACAAAATTTCTGGGAGAGATGGAGCCGCGAATACATAAGCGAACTTCAACAACGTTCCAAGTGGAAATAGAACCAGAGCAAATTGCAAGTTGGTCAACTCGTTTTAGTCAAAGAAACTAACTTGCCTGTGAAGAAATGGCGTTTGGGGCGAGTCCTGGAGATAATTCAAGGAAAGGATGGCGTTTGCCGTGTAGCGTCAGTGAAAACTGCTGATGGAATTCTAACCAGAGCTCTTGTGAGGTTGTACCCGTTAACAGTTGGTGTATGAGTGATGCTCTTTTTTTGAAAGTATTGATTTGCTAAAGACTTCCCAGGCCGGGAGCAATTCGGAACATGTGCCGCTACTGACTTATTTAGTTTATAGATTTATTGCTCGCGAAGAGACAAAAGAAAAAATATTGTTTTTGTTGACATTCATGTCATGTCCGTCATGTTGCAAAAACTAGCATTACCCTTTGTATTCATGAAATAAAGGTAAAAAAGTGATACATTCCACATCAATCAAGTATTTTCAGGAATAGGAAAAATTGTATCTGAACCAATTAATCTCAAACTGAAATCGAATTATGAAACAAGTGTTGTACCATGTAGAAAAGTTCCATTTCAACTTATGGGTAAATTGAAAGATGAGCTAAAAAAAGTGTAAAGATGAAATTATCGTGAAGATGGCCGAGCCAACTGAATTTGTGAATCCTATTACTATTGTTAAGAAAGTGAATAATCAAATACAACATAAGTTATGTTATGGTTGTTTCGTATAACACTCTACAGATAGAAACAAATGATTATGGATTGATGTGGATGTATGTAAAAGTTTATTGTTTTCAATGTCATAATCATTATAAGCATTTCACTATTTGGTATTCAGTTTATATTAATATAACATGGTCCAGTCGAAGTTCTGAGTCAAGTGAGAACCCGCCCTAGTAATAAAGAAATCAAAAATAATGGAATTTCTCAAACAACCCGAGGAAATGTCACTTAATGGTGACTTGGCTTTGAATTGGAAGGAGTTCAAAGCAGCTTATAAACTCTATATAGTAGCATCTGGTTGCAGTGCGAAACAAGATGAAGTGAAGGCGGCAATTTTATTGCATATAATTGGAAATGGGGCTCGTGAGATATTAGAGAAATTGAGTTCGACAGAAGATGAAGAAATATTGAATAAATTATTTAACAGAGCAATCCAATATGGGGTTAGGTTCAACCCAGAGAAATGTAATTTTTTTGCTACTGAAGTGAAATACATCGGTCATATCATTTCAAAAGACAGAATTGAACCTGACAATAAAAAAGTTGAAGCAATTCATTGAATTCCAGCGCCAACTAATGTTAAAGAGTTGAGCAGATTTCAAGGAATGGTGACATATGTATCAAAATTTATTCCAAATTTTTCCCAACTCACCAGTAATTTACGTGAATTAACAAAAAATAATGTAAATTGGCTTTGGACGGAAATTCATTTGAAAGAATACAAATATTTAAAAAAAAAATTGACAGAACCTCCTTTATTGCAATTCTATGATGAGAAACTAGCAATTGTTTTGTCAGTAGATAGTTCAAAAGACGGTAAGGGTGCAGTCATTATGCAAAATGGAGCCCCGATAGCATATGCCTCGAAATCACTTACAGAAAGCCAACAGAATTATGCTCAAATAGAAAAAGAGATGTTTGCTATCTATTTTGGGTGTCATCGTTTCCAACAGTATCTTTATGGAAAACAATTTATTGTTGAGAGTGATCATAAACCACTAGAAATAATCTTCAAGAAACCATTAAATAAAGGTCCTTTGCGACTTCAACGATTCAGAATTAATTTACAGAATTATGATTTCGTAGTCGAATATAAACCAGGCAAACAGTTGTTTTTTGCAGATACCTTGTAGAGCTAGTTTTGATGATGACGAGTTCAAGCTGGAAGATTTAGAAATTGAGGCACATATTGACCTAATCAATTGTGATAATAGTATTATTTCTCCTAAATTGGATATAGTAAGAAAGGAAACTAAGAAAGATATTGAGTCGCAAATGGTATTGAAACAAATAAAGGAACGATGGCCTGATGAAAAATGTAAAACACAGCGGACAGAAATTAATGGAATTTTATACAAATGTACTCAGATAATTATTCCTAAGACCTTGAGGAGAGAAATATCGAACCGAATTCATTATAATCATATGGGAATAAATAAGACGGTTGACAGAGCTAACGAAGTGATGTTTTGGCCATTGATGCAGAAAGAAATTGAATATTCAGTATCAAACTGCTTAACGTGTACTACTTTCAGTAGAAAAAATCGGAGAGAAACTTTGATGAATAGGGAAGTTCCTAGTAGACCATGGGAAATTGTTGCCGTAGGTTCATTTTACTTTCGAGCAAAATATTATATTTTGTTGGTCGATGTTTATTCCAAGTTTCCTGAAGTTATTTTGTTGCATGATTTGTTGAGTTCTGGAGTTATTACTAAGTTGAAGAAAATATTTTCGCGACATGGCAAACCAGATCTGATTTACAGTGATAATGGTCCACAATTTTCTAGTTTTCAGTTCATTAATTTTATGAAGGAGTGGGAAATCATCCATAAGACACCTTCACCAGTATACAGTCAATCTAATGGATTCATAGAAAGACATGTTCAAATCATAAAGAATTTGATGAAAAAAACATTTTTAGATAATAATGATATGTATTTAACTTTGCTTGAATATCGCAATACACCATTATCAGCTTATGAACTATATCCTGCTCAACTACTTTATAGTCGTAGACTAAAAGGGCATCTACCCGTGGAGGAAAAATTATTAATTGTTTGATGTATTCATTAATTTATGTTTCATATGTATTGCCGTTATTCAATTCAGTAATTCCTCTCTAAACAGCAAAGTTTCTTGGGATCGATAAATGAATAAATAAAAAATAAATTCAACTCTGAAGGAGAGCATACACGATGCAGTTTACCGGACGGCAGGCCTTCCGATTCGCAAACCCGAAGGCTAAACCTGTTCTCTCGGCTGAGGCATATACAATCAGTTTTATTCGAAGGGTTTTGCTCAGTTTTGTGTGGTGCGAAGCGAAAAGTTGTTGATATGATCTCGGAAAATGATCTTATGTTAATAGGACTTACAGTTGCCTAAAAAACAGAAAAAGATAAAGCGCAAACGTTCGGAATGGGTAGAACAGTGGTTGATGAATCGACAAGTGTATTCGCATATGCACCTAATGAACGAATTACAACTGGAACCTGATGATTATCGAAATTATTGCTGTCCTTATTTTATTTTAGTTCTTTACCATATTGCCACGTTTAACTTTCCTGTGTGACTTCAGAGCAAGGCTTTGAGGGCAAAATGAAATAACTTGACCCTATGGGGGATTCACTCTTGAAGGTGTTCATTTGATATCATAGGCTTAATTCATGAAGGGAGACCTTTTGCAATGAAAGAGTTGGGTAAAATTAATACATATATTGTATAAAAAATGAAGGAACAAAGTACTCACATTATGGATGGGCAGTGTCACTATCTCCTGGACTTTCTTCTGTCTAGACCAAAGAGCAACTGCCTAACTTTCAAGTTTTTCACCAAAATCCCTGTTCCACCAAAGAGGTGGTAATATTCAATTCAGCGGTTTAATCATTCACTCGTATGGAATCACGACGATTCAATGAGAGTGATTCTGCTGAATTGACAACATCAGCATTAACAGTTCATTATGTGTTATAATTGTACACAGCATGCATCTAATACTTCCTGAATTGATTTGTTTGAAAATATGAACAGGAATTATTGCAGAAAAGAGGTTTGGAAAAGTTGAATGCGCTATTGAAATAATAATTTAGAAATAAATAATTTTTCCCAATAATGTGACAATATGAACTACGCATATTGATAAATTTTTGTAACCACTATATTTTTTGTAGCTGCTGGATCTACTTCTACAAAGTAGTGAGACCACGTTCTCATGTCACCCATTTTTTAGGTTACTTCATAGGACATAAAACTGAACTGCTTTCCATCTCACAGAAACTCTCGGACTGTACCCAGGTTGTCACACATACACGTTTCGACTATCAGGCGGAGAGCATAGCAAATTTTCAAGCGCTGGCAGTTTTTTGGGAGGCCGAGAGTTCAGGCCGAGCCTTCCGGCCAATATCACCACTAACGATACGGTTTTGCCTTCGGGTTTGCAAATCGAAAGGCCTGCCTCCCGAGAAACTGCATCGTGTATGGCGGCCTCAAATTGGGAATCACATTGCAACTCTCATCTCACACCAATAAGAGATCAGGAACGTTTCAGAATGGCACTGTAAATTATTTGCTTTTACTTCCACTGACAGCAATAACTTGTCTTCAAGAGCAAATCATATTAGTATACATCTCATGTTCTTGAGAGAGAAAAAAAGACACACTGAAAGTGCGAGGAACTGCCCAATGGAAGTGATAATAGAAATTAGGAAAAGTAATATAACTTTTTTCTCCTTCAGCTACCAGTGACTACGATGTTCATCGATTACATTGAATATATCAAGACCTTCCCGATCAACGACGATCCGTTGTTGTTTGGATTGCACCCTAATGCAGATATAACTTTCGCGCAGTCGCAAACCAACTTTTGTTTGGCCACGCTTTTGAAACTGCAGCCCAGACAAGTTGGCGGTGCGGCGGCGAGCCAGGAAGAAGTTACGGCCAAATCGGCGAGGACGATCCTGGATCAGTTACCGATGCAGTTTGATTTGGAATTGATTTCGACTAAGTGAGTATGCTGAATAACAATTTATGGCCATATTAAAAAATGACAGATCTTGAACTCTGAATAACTGATATGAATTCTAATATTTTGAAATTGTGTGTTGGATAATCAGCACGTTGAAGATATGTGGTGAGGTCCATACAGATTTTCTGCTGAAATGAAGAATTGAGAAATAGACAGAACAATACAGCATGTTGTTCATTGTTCCTCATTATTTGAGTAATATGAATAGCATTTTTTATTTTTTCTGAACATAATAATAAAAACATTTATTTGTACAAAAAAATATACAGGTTCATGGAGGGACAACGAGATTGAACTAAGACATCTGAAAACCCCCAGCAAACATGAATGAGCGGTGAATAGACGGGCTGTTAACTGCGGTAAGATGTCGGCAGCGACACGCACCGATGTCGGTAAACAATTGGAATGATATCAGTTTTGCCGCACCGGCTGAACATACGCATATTTATTATGGATGTTTTGAATTTAGCCAGAAATTACCCGTTAAATATTTGCGATAATCGCGCCGATGTCGTTTTGACACAGTATGTGGCATTACGCGCCGCAACGCTGTAACCTCTGTAATGAAAATGCAACATTGGCATTACTGAATATCACGTTGGCAGTTGGCCCTACTGCTGATTTCGTGTAGGATGTCAAATCGGGTATTCTTAAAAATAATCACAGAGTTTATACCGTATGTGAATTTGGTAACCTTACCAAGTGTATGTGACTACATGCAAACCAAATGTTTTAGTAATCGTTTATTTACATCGTGTTTTGTCAAATGATTAATTAACCAACTTGGTTCTGGTTTGGTATTTATTTACCAAGAGAAATGTTTGAAACTCTGCTATCTAATTCGGGATTGTGTCAACTGTCAATGTCCGGATGTCAGTGGGCTCAGGCTCAGTCATTTTTAATTTTATTTGTTCAGCAGTTTTTGTAAAGCCCCTCCAGTCTTCTTCAAGGCTCTTGTAAATGTCTAAGTGTTTACATTTTTGCCATCCAAAATTGATATGAGTTTCTTGTCCCAAAATATTTGGAGAAACGCACTGGTTTCTTCATCTGTCCAATTAATACCTTTGGACTTTTTTATAGGTGGTTCTAAACTACAGCAACTCATTTTATATAAAAAATACTAACAAAAATATATAAAACAATTTCCGAGGTAATGATGCGGTAACTAAAGTTAAGAATCACAAAACATATTTTTCACTAACACTCTCTCGCTCTCTTTTTCATGGCTATTGTTTCCATTCGGTTCATTCAGCTAGTGCGATAACCACGACAGAACGCTCAGCAATCTTTCAAACCAAAATTTACAGTCACAGTTGGTAAAACTTATCATACTGTTTACACCATCTTAGTCAACTCACTATTATAGTCTGGTACACAACAAATTTCGGTACCAAACCAAGCTAGTTACTTGACCAAGTGCACAGTTTATACCACACTGACTAACAGAATTAGGTTGGAATATAATCATTAGTCAGCATACCAAGACACGGTATAAACGTGGCCAGTGGCGAGAGTTTTCTCAGATTTGTGTGTTGTCATTCTATCTATTTGGTGAAATATTTTTACAGGCCAGTTTAAAATGCAATATCTGGGAAATATGGATGAGTATCTTGGAAACCATTCGAGATACAATAAAAATAGTTGAAATGGAGAAAAAGTTGTCTATTTAGGTAAATAGGAACAATCTGGCTCTACAGTTTCAGAAAACCTCTACAATTAGTGGCTTCAGAGAGTGAAAGCAGTGAATTGTATATATCTAGTCCATGAATCAGTCGATTCTGAATGTTTGGTGAATTTATTGTGTATAATATTGACCTATCTGTTAAAACTGTGCAGTGTATCAACTAGTTTCGTAGTTGAATATGATTTTAATCGAAAAAGTAAATCAGTAATGACTTTTTATTAGCATAAAAAAACTGACAAAATACAAATGACACTTGTCACTCCACTCTCATACCACAGAATATATACCCACACAGAAGCGAATGTCGGGCTCTCACAGATATCAGAAAATTATAAAGCCACTCCCTCTCTAAGTGGGACACCAATGGGGGATGTGGTGTTCGTTGTTCTAACTCTGATTTGACTTCAGTACTCTAATACAGAATTCTATCGCTTATATTATGTGAATTAGACAAAGACAAAAAAAGAATAGATAAATGTCAATGAAAACTTCATGTTTGAAAATTGATAAATTCGATTTGTGTTACTGAATCGTTGGTAGAAATATTATTTATCACCAGCATTTGTACAAATCCCCTTAATTTGAGAACAATGTCTCGTCGAGGAGGATCTGTTTGTATTTGTTGGGGATGTTCTTCAAAAACTGGAGGAAATTTAAGCATGTTTTCCCTTATAAAAGATTCTACAAGGTATGTATAATGTATATAATGGATACATGATATATAAAAATAGTGATACTCAAAATCGTAACAATATATTTTAGATTAGCATTGTGGTTAAAGGCAGCTAACAGAGAACAGAGAAACACAGAGGAACTTCATAAAAACTGCAAAATATGTGAGCTGCATTTTGAGGACAAATATATCATTCGTGGTGAATCAAGAAAACATCTTTACGATAATGCTATTTCGACAATGTTTCCTCAATTAATGCCCACTACAAGAAGTAATACAGAGCCTCTCAGAAAAATAAATAAGTGAATATAAAAAGAAAAAATTTAAAAAGATATCTACCACTGAAATAATATTTAATTATGTTTCCTTTTTTAGATGAATCCATTGTCCATTCAGAAGAAAATTCATCGCAAGTGGATATTTTAAATCATCCCTCTACCTCAGGTATACCATTTTTTTTTTTTTTAAGAGTTCGAATAAAAAATGTACCTATTTTCAAAAAATCTAATGTCACGAAATATCAATGCGGTAAATTTCAAGATGTGTAATGGCACAGATTAATAATGGTGGTTAGTAGTTTTGACATATTTCTTTTCATGTATAGTCTATTCCATAGAAATAACATTTTAATTTTGATAAAAATATTGTAAAAATTAAACAAGAAACAACTTTTTTTATCCAAACACATGTGCCCATGCAGACTTATGGAATCAATGAAAAGTTTTTGTTATTTTCTGATATTTTCATTAATCCAGGTATACTTGATTTCAGATATAATTTATGGTCCTGCTACTCCATCACTATCCTCCTCTGTTGCATCACAAACTTCTGCCGCATTGAACTCTGCCTCACCAAGGAAACAAAAGTTAAGATTAAAAATTGTTTCTTTGAAAAAAACAGTTCAGAGACAAAGGCTTGTGGAAAAAAGGAGTAGAGAAGAAAAGTGTACCATTGAGGATTTTCATAAAATGTGTAAAAAAATTTTGAATGAATCTTTAGCAGAAATAGTAATATCACAATCTATATTACAAAAAGAAAGCCAAATCAAGAAGATACTCAGATGAATACAAACGATTTGCCTTGACATTGAATTTTCTGGGACCTAAGGCATATGCTTTCATGGGAAAAATATTATGCCTTCCAACTAGACGCACTCTGCAAAAAATTACCGAAAATGTGGCATGTAGTCCTGGTTTAGAAAATCAAGTCGTATTTGAGGCCCTTACAATGAAAGTGGATAAAATGTTTGAAGAAGACAAACATTGTATTTTATGTGTAGACGAAATGTCTATTGAATCTAATCTTTTTTATCATACTGGACAGGATGAAATAATTGGATTATGTGATATAGGAAATAGTCAAAAAGGATCTAATGTTGCTGAAAATGCTCTTGTTCTCATGGCTCGAGGTCAGTATTCAAAATGGAAACAGCCTTTGGCATATTTCTTTGTTGGCTCTACTTTCGCTGCTGAAGATCTGTTACCTGTTATTTCAAAATGTATTATGAAATTATTTGATACTGGTTTGTATGTAGACTGCCTTGTTAGTGACATGGGTTCCAATTTTGTAGAACTGAGCAGACGCCTAGGAATAACACCTGAAAATCCCGTATTTGTGGTCGGAGATAAAGAAATTATATATTTATTTGATACCTGTCATTTGATCAAGGCAACAAGGAATAATTTAATCAACAATACTTTCTGTTTTGATGATAAAAAAACGTCATGGTTGTTCGTTGAGATGTTTTACAACGAGGACAAAAAATGTTTTTATAGATCTGCTCCAAAGCTTACAGATTCGCATATCCATCCATCCAACTTCGAAAAAATGCGGGTTAAATTGGCCACTCAAGTCATTAGCCACAGTGTTTGTAGCGGTATGAATATGCACTTGACTTTGGATTTACTACCTGCTGATGCAATAGGCACAATTGAATTTTTAGAAAAATTTGATAAACTTTTCGACATACTAAATTCATCCTGCTTGGGAAGTTCCAATAAATATAAAAATGCATTTGATAACAGCGACTACCAAAAAGAATATTTGAATGGGATGATCGAATTCATAAACAAAATTTATATTTTCAACAAAAAAGGTGAAAATGTCACAGGTAGATCAAGATCCAAGAAGTGCTGGATTATAACCATAAATGGTATCAAAAAATTATGGGAGAAATTATCAGAGAGCGGCTTCAAATATTTACAAACTAGACGTGTTAATCAAGATTGTCTTGAGAATTCTTTCGGTAGCATGAGACAACAAGGAGGAAACTGTATTAATCCTACTCCAATTCAGTTTCAAAGGGGTTTCAAGAAACTGTTTTGCCAAAGTTATCTACACTCAAATGACATGAATTGTAAAGACGATTTGGATGACCTACTAATGAATTTGAAATCGCAACATGTAACCAAAGTCGACAATTTTTCCGAGAATAAAATATCCAAGGCCATAACTCTCCCAGACTATGATTACCAAAAAGAAGATTTGACTTTTGAGAATCCTTTCAATTATGTATGTGGATATTTGATTAAGAAAGCACTTAAAATCCATAACTGTGACATCTGCAACCAATATTCAAAACAATCGAAGATTTGATTTTGGACATTTGCTGACATATTTAAATCTTATGATACCGGAAAAAGTATATTTGGAGGACTTAGAGTGCCTAGTGAAGCATTTGTTCATTACATCTATAATTTAGAAAAGATATCTCTCCTCTTCGTTCGAAGATCTTTGCGAAATTCCAGAATTTCTGAATTCTCTTTGCAAACCATTCACAATGTTCCTTTGTTCATCCATGTTCTTCATTCCTCATTCATATGTAATCAAGTTATTCATAAGATTACGTATATTCTATTCTATCAAATATGCCAACAGAAATTTAAAGAAGAAAAAAACTAAAAAACAGCCAAGAAAAATTGCAATTTTGTTACATATATGATTGTTATTATTTTTATTCTGTGTAGAAGCATATTAAATAAATAAATACATGTTTATGATTTCTTGTTTCATTTGTGTTTTGATAATTATTGCCTGAATGTTTTTGGAAGGTAACAAACACTATGTTTAAATGAAGGTAAATAGTGCACTCCGATATCCTGAAACTAGCTGTTACAATTTTTCTACGTTTTTTTTGCCTCCTGAATACGAATCTGAAAAACGCGCCGTTTCTGAGTTAGAGGCTTTTTTTGATTTTGGATCCCACATTTTCATGCACCGTTTTCTTGCCCAAAAATCACAAACACTATCTATCGAAAAAATCATCCTTCAATAGGTACACATATAATCTGACCTCTCATCACCAACAAATAAACAAACAAACTGACCTCAATCTGAGTCAGGTGTGAGTAAGGATGTAGTGTTGGAGAAGGATGATTTATTCCATAGAAACGGATACTTTAAAATTAAGTGCCGGAAATGGGTGATTTATTGTTTGTAGTTATGCTGATAGAAAGAAGGAAGCATTTGAGTGATTTTTTAAGGAGAAAGCGGTACTTGAGAATGGGATCCAAAATAAAAAAAACCCATCTCAGAAACGGTGATGAGACCGCCACATTCTTTCGGATTCGTGTTCAAGAGTCAAAAACACGTAAGAAAAGTTGGAGTGCACTAACTCAATATTTACCTAACCCAATCTAACCTAAATTTATATTAATCTCATCTTTCACAGATTCACATAGATAGATAGATAGATGTTTATTAACTACGGTATATAAGGATACATTAGTAGCAAGTCAGTAGTATAGAGTGATAATAAAAACAGCAGATCTGCGCAAAGATCCTTTAGAACATTAGAAATAAAAAAGAAAAAATATATATATATATATATATATATATATATATATATATATATATATATATATATAAACAGTTAATGTACAACATTGAGTAAAATAGATCTGATATATAAACACACAAACGTACATACATACAGACTTAATAATAGGTACATATACATATATATATATATATATATATATATATATATATATATATATATATATATATAATATGGATCAGCATATTATTTTTCTTAAGGGAGAAAACAATAATTTATAAAAATGAGCAATAAAAAATAATATTCTCAAACGTATCCCTAACATAGTATATTTATTCTAATAAGAAAACAATGACTCCAATAATTCCAATTTTCTCATATCCGAAAAAATATTTCACTCTAGAATCCTTATGCAGTTTATAATGATTCCATTGTGATTATTCTGGAAGAAGTTGCAGATGTCATTAAATTGATGGAATTCACAAGCGAATCCCGTTTTTTTAGTGTAGTTGCACTGAGTTTTTTCATTTCACTTTTCTCAGTGTGGCTAGAAGTGGGATTCAAGGTTTCTAATTTTTGACCCTAGAACATCAAAGTGCCGACGCATTCTTTCGCTTCTGTGTGGATATATATTCTGTGCTCATACATCAAAATATAACACATATATAGGGTTAATCAAAGATCATAATAAAAATATTCAACAGGGCGAATCAACTACTTCCAACACTATATTCATTGAAATTTCACTGTTTTCGAAGATGCTACTAGATTGTTCTTAGGCGCTTATATGGGCCATTTTGTTTTCATTGAAACCGTCTTTATGCTCATTGCCTTCCAAGATACCCTATACTTCCATGTACTGCATTTTGAATTGGACGCCCCTGCATATTTGCATTGATGAAATTCCAACAGTGGAATGACGCCGTTGATAAGTAGGATACCCGCAATCGCACCGTAATCTGTACCATGCAATACCCAGTTTTAATAAAACTCTGTCTATTCGCTGAAGTCCCGCTATGTTAATAAGGGGTAGTCGGGAGGCCTACTTTTGGCCCGTCGACCCCGGACTGGCGGGCCACGACCATAATTTAAATCCCTATTTTTTTCCCTTTTCTAAAAATTTCGAGCCCAGTAATTTCGGGGCCCCCTGATTTCCTCATACCTTAAAATTTGGATAAACTTGCGACCCCGCCTCCCCCATGATAATAGAGATAACAAAGCCTTTTTCAGATGTTCCAATTTCATTTAAAACCTTAAAAGCCCCACAGGTATATTTGATTAATCACCCTTTTAAAAGGGGAAACTGTTCTGGTTCAAATTTAAAAAACTTTGAAAATTTGACCAAAAACTTCTAGATGGAGCCCGAATATTGACAAAAAAAAAGATCGTGTTGTTTTTTCCTATTTTTTACCCGTTTGAGTTAACATAGCCGGATCAATTGAATTTGATAGAAAATTTTTTGTTTGATTTGAAAATCCACGATAAAAATGAAGTTATTTTTTTTTTGTAGTAGCTAAAACAAGACTACATCTTTAGCCGGGGAAAAAATAACTTCACTTTAATCGTGGATTTTTCAAATCACAGAAAAATATTTCTATCAATATTTAATAGAGAATGTTACCCTCTTTAACATGAATACCCCACAAGAGGTTATCTTGACGATGGAAGATAGTGACTAAAGTTCATCTTTCAGTCGCAGATGATTCCACATCTGATTTTATGAACATCCTGTTCATATTTTCAACAAATCACATTTATATTATTGTGGTGCAACTAGAGTATTTTGAAATCAATATGATGGACTATGAAAATATTATTTTTAGTTAGTTCGTCCAGATTTGTACTTGCTTTTGGTACTGAATATTCGAATCTGTGGCTTTAGACTGTCCACACAAAATGCAAAAGGGGCCCACTTCACAAAAAGTATATCCTTACACACTACCCGTCTTGAAAATTAACAGTTCCTACGTACTAATGAATGACGTGATTTTTCGAAGAACGAACTAAAAAATGAGATGGGCAAGATTTCGAATCAACGAGAAGGAGAAACGCATAGACATCGACAAAATAGATGCAGATGCTGCAGATGTAAAAAATTCAGTTTTGACGTGAGAATGATTTAAACAAACATTTCTGGACGGCGCCATCTACCACAGAGATGACAGAGTAAAAGAAAGTGTTTCCTCGAAAATATAAAGCCCCCATGCGCCTACAGCTGTTTCCCAATCATCAGGACGGCTATGTGTTCTTCCTCGAAGTTGAATCAAATTACTCGGAGAGTTAGTACCTTCAGGCAAAGAAAAATTATGTGAAATACAACAAATTGGAGATGGCGACATCTCTTATTTGCAGAGTGAAACTCAACCTAGTGCTAGTTCTGCAGAATTATGAATAATTATAAAGGTAAACGACAACTTCTCAACTTCGCGAGAATACCCAACAAAATTGTGATCTACACTGAGGTGCAAGTTACATTCATTCAAGTATCCAGTTATTTAACGACAATATTTCGAATTCTCATTTCACGGTGTGATTTCCCAAAACAGAATTGTTATTTCATATTGAAATTTCACAAATACCCACGTACACTTACACTTAATATCTCAGGTCACAAAAAATAAATGATATTTATCGAAACTTCACAAAATATTTCTATCGGTGTATATCACAATTATATCTCCGTGGTTTTTTGATTTCGAAAAATATATCGTTACAAAATTTGTCTCCAATGTGAAGAATTGAGGAGATGAAGCACATGATTCACGATATTTATGATCAAAAGTTGATGAACGCATTGTGAATTTGAGGTGATGCAGATATCAAGAAAAATTCCCAAATTCTCATTGAAATATTCGTCCATATAATGAAATCAGTATTATTCAATGTGAAATGGATATTTTCGGACCCCCTCTGAGTTTGAGATTTCTCAAATTTGCATAACCTAATATTTATTCCAGGTATCCAGTGCAATACGAAGAATCGCTTAACACAGTCATCATCCAAGAGGCAATAAGATATAACAAACTCCTATTGGTCATCAGAATATCACTTAACGAGCTCCTGAAGGCCTTGAAAGGATTAGTGGTCATGTCGGAAAGCTTAGAAAAAATGACGCTCAGTTTGTTCAGTAATATGGTGCCTGCCATGTGGGCCAGCAAAGCCTATCCATCTTTAAAACCACTAGGTGGGTATTTTGAGAACTCCTCAACCACCAAGAATGATATTTGTTTCAAATTTCGTGAAAATCTATTTTTATTTGATAATTATAATTCATTATCGAATACCTAGAAATCTCAAACAAAGATAACGAAATATTGTCGTTTTAATGGCAACAAACTGGACACGAAAGTTTTCAAATAACGAATGTGCTAAAAAAAATATCTGTCGGTGTTTTGAGATCACGCGAATATTTTCTGACTTTCCATCAGTATTTCCAATATATGGGATATTCTATGATATTGCGTCGACAGATTGAAAATGTCTATTTTCTTCATCATGAACTTAAAAATTGTTTAAAACTTGGAGATTCATCCTTTTATCAACCAAGAAGTCTTGATGAAGGAAATGAACATTTCCGAACAGTTATTTTACTGCAACATCACGATCTAGAATATCTTTTCTTCAACAGAGTAATCTTGCTATGGGCTTTTTGCTATACAGTACTCCGTAAAACTGTCGATTTCCAACACAAAAAATACTATACAGTTCTAGGACTCTAAGATAATAAATATAAAGGAAGTCGGCCTTTATTAGTAGGAATAACATTTCTCTATGCAGTATATTTTCTGTTTATTCTATTTTTTATTCGAGGGTCGTTTCAAATCGTAAAAGCATGTATGTCTCGTATATTTTCTTCATATGGGTAATAATAGGGCGTCTTACATTTGGCAACACTGTATATTATTTAGATTTGACCGGGAACAGTATCCCAGAATATATTTATATATATATATATATATATATATATATATATATATATATATAAATCCAATTTAATATTTACAGAAGTTTATAACACTCATGCACATGATTGTCGGATAGTTTATCTTCGATCTTCATATATGAAATCAAGCTTTGGACAGGAATCTACACTTCAATCTCGGGTTTGATCATTTGCTGTAAATTTTCCATTTTACCTGAGCTACGCCAGTTAGTTATCATCGAATCATCTCATCATCTTCCTATTTCTCACATAAGCGAACTAAATGTTGAACCTTTTTTGTGAATATTCATATCCTTTCTTCCCAATCCCGAGTCGAATGAACTCTTATTCAAATCAAGCTTTCCAGTGAAGGGCATTTTAAATTTCATAGAATATTAAAGATATAATTAATACCCTAAAAAAAGCATGCCCCGATCCAGAATGTTTGATTAAACGAGATATTGTAGAATTAAAAAATATTTTGGCAGAACCATTAACCAATCTAATCAATAAATCTCTCATAACAGGAATTTTTCCCTATGAATTAAAACATGCATCAATAAGAGCAATATATAAAGGTGGAGATGCCCAGAATCCAATGAATTACAGGCCCCTAGCATTAATAAGCATATTTTCCAAAATAATTGAAAAAATTATTAAAAAAAGAATAGTAAACTTCATAAATAAAACATATAGATTTGATTTAAATCAATTTGGTTTTCAAAAAAACAGTGGAACACAAGCAGCAGTACTACAAGTAATTAATTTCATACAAGACAGACTTGACAAAGGAAATTATGTAATAGCAATTTTTATGGACCTTAAAGCTTTTGATACACTTGATCATATAATTCTTTTGAAATATCTCGATTCAATGGGAATTAGAGGAATGGCAAATAATCTACTGAAATATTACCTTAAGAATAGAACCATTAGAACTAAAGTAAATAGTTTTGAATCCAAAAAATTAAATATAAATAAAGGTGTTCCCCAAGGATCTGTGTTAGGTCCACTTTTATATTCATTATATTATCAAAATATTTCTAAAATAAATTCAACTAGTGAATATACCATTTATGCAGATGATAAAGTTCTTTTATATGCAATTAAAAACCCTACAATTCTAGGATATACGATAAACGAAGACCTAAAGAAAATAGAAAAATGGCTACATTCTAACCTCCTTTCTGTAAATTCTAATAAAACTCAATATATGATTTTCCACCAACGAAATAAACTAACTAATAATCTTGATATCCGTATAAAAAATAATTGCTTGAAACAAACGTCCCAAATCAAATACCTTGGTATTTGGATTGATGAGAAACTGAAATGGGACGAGCATATTGATATTCTCAAACGAAAAATATCTCCCATTATTGATTGGTGCATTGAGAAGATGTCCCAAACTTAATACATATATAGCAAATTCAATTCCTCATTCTCATATCCTCAGTCGAATATTTGTTATTAGGTTAATGCATTATTATTTTCCAATAAATTTAATACTATTGAAAATTAATCTAAAACCATGTATAATCTTATACCAGTTAATAACTGTCTGGTTATACATAATATGCTATTTTTAAATTTCCTTTCCTTAATTTTAAAAAATTAAAAAAAAAATTTTTTTTAATTAAAATAATATAATATAATCTAATTATTAATCTCTTATGAAAATAGATCGCACTATTGTTTTTTTTTCAGGAGCGTGGGTCCTAGATCTCAGAGCACGAGTACAATTCTTGAATAATTGGATTGACAATGGCATCCCGCCTGTGTTTTGGATATCTGGATTCTACTTTCCACAGGCTTTTCTGACTGGAACCTTACAGAATTACGCCAGAAGATATTTGGTTTCCATCGATACCATTAATTTTGGGTTTCAGGTTGGTAAATATGTTTTTATTCCTAATGTTTCCACGTGATATATGAGATATAACAAATACTTTTATCGATATATCCGTTATTTTTGCAAGTGAACCTCAATTCAGAATGGGCATACAAATACTACGGGGACATTATTCAAACATTGTTCTGAATAAAAAATTGCACCCACTCCAATGCGAAAAGAATAGTAGGAATTGACTAGTTGTATATTTTTTATAGGAATAGTTATTCTCTGACTACGATATAGTCCAAAGGTTTTCCAGAAAGCAATCACCAGTTTCTCAACTACAATACTTGGATTGAAAATTTGGCTTTTCCAGTTTTCCATTCAATTTTTCATCATTATCATTATGTAACAGTGTACACCATTGTGATCTTATTGGCGTACCATGCATAAGTTAGTCCATAGGAAAGTAGATTTGATTATTGAAATTTTTCTTGGGGAATAACTTTATTTCAGTGTGAAATCTCCATCGAAGGAAGTCATATCACGAGGAAAATTATCTCTGCGGGTGCAGCCTAAAAGATCATCGTGAGAATGGTTTCTTTCAACTAGTCGAGAACGAACAGTCTATGGGAATACATTTATATCTCAAGCATTTTTATCGAAAGACCGTAAAGTGATATCATGCTGATTAAGATGTCTAGAAACCCTGGTGTATGCACTCATATCTGAAAATGTGTGGGATCAAACGAGCGACAGATATGGCCTGCTTGATTTCTTAGATCACGATCTGATTCGAATGATTGTTGAGTAGATATCAACACCAAAGAGCAACTCTCCTAAGAAATGTATTCGGACATCGTTCAGTCCGCTCCGAAATCGTCAAAGATGTGGATGTAGTAGATTCGGCAATTTGGCCATTGTCTTCAATCATTCGGCAGACAGCGACAAACAGTTCAGTTTTCTTTATTACTACAGCTATTCGAATCGAAGCTTCGGCTTTTCGCTCCTCGGTGTCGCCGCCGTTACTAACGAATCAGTATTTTCCCAAGATCTTATTTTAGGTAATATTTACCTTTGTGTACGACGAAAATGGCATAAAAAGACAGTGTCGGCCTAGAATTTGATTATTGTTTGCTTTTGGCGTTTGGCTTGTTCAATTGTGGTGTTAGAAAATCGAGAATTCCGTTGTCATTTCGAATTATACATTTATCCAAAATGAAGAGCATGGTTCCATCTTGTGAAACTGAAATGACATTTTATGTAAGTAAAATATAGTATATAATACCATTGTCTCTTTAGACAATGATAGAACAATACAATTTGAATGATATGTGATTTCTGAGACACTTCAATTTTATTTTTTCAGGCTCACTCTTCCAACAATGGATAACTCAACTGTTCATTTTGAATATCAATTTTGTTATCAGACTTCAATAAAATATAATTATTATGGGTTGCTTTTCAAAAATCCAAACATGCCCTTCTCAATTACATTCAGAGACAGTTCTCTCTCCTTCATTCAAGATGATAAATGAAATAATTCTTTATTTCATACATTCATTTCGAAGGATAATTCGGGTTTAAGTTATGTTTGTATTCATAACCTCCATAAGTTGGAAGACACATCGTATTGGTGTCCAGAATCCTATGACTTCGAACGTTAAATTTGAGTTAAAAGAAATACCTCCATTGACATATATCCTGAAGTAATTGGGAGCACAAAGTTTGTGCTCAGTGAGAGATTGTGCAAGTAGGTAACCCAAAGTTGTGTAAATCTTTGGAGACTATAAATTTACCCAAAAATCAAACTATAGATATATATCACAACCGAAATTTTTAGGACCAGGCTTTGATTTGAACTCCAGAACACTGCTTCGAAAATGGAATATATGCGTCAACACATTCTAAGCTCTGTCGTTAATTTATTTGAAGTGCAAACAAAATCCTTAGAATTAGTTATGAAAAATTATCGGAGAAAAAGTCCCACTTATTGATTCCATAAACTTCTAAAATGTGTAATATTAGCAATTTCACTCACCTGCATTGGTGCGGCAAAAAATCTACAGCCTGTGACTGACCACACAACATACAAACACGATTCATTTCAATGAAAACAAAACATTTGTAATTATAACTGAGTTTTGCAGAAATAACAATTCACTAATCATAAACTCAATCGGATTGAAAAGCATTCAAATTTTCCAATTGGTTGGAAGTTTCATAAGTGACATGTCTGTATTCCGCATTAGTGTGCAGGTTGCCTAAGGTTGGCGAATGCATTTTGTAATGACCAAACAGATCCAATTCGTTGAAATATGTCAATTTGGCACCATCTATTGTGAAAAATTTTAAGTAGAACGCGAAAACCTCTACTAAAAAGTCTAAACAAAATCGAATCAGTGCATACACCAGGGTTTCCAGGCATCTTAATGCTGATATACTAATATCGAGAGTACAGTCGGGGCAATGGATCCAGAAAAAGGGGTCATAATGTCGTTGGGCGCGAGCGGGATTGTAAGCTCGAGAGAATGTTTCAGAGGATTTTTGGTATTATTTTCATTTTTTTCGGAGAGTCGCGAGAAGTTTGGTGGTCTAATAATCTCTCCAAGATGTAGATCTCGAAAGGGAGGTTTGACAACTTTTTGTGCCGATAAAGTGTACAAGTGATGGAGAATATTTAGAGAAAGAGCGCGCCTATAATCAGAAAGCACGGAAACGACTACAACAAGCTATACAAAGAATTGGAAAAGGACGAGATTCTCCTGAAGTAGATCTTTGTGAAATTTTTTTCAAAACAGACATTCTTAATGGAATAAGAAGTCTAAAACAGTGCTGCGCCGAATTTTATTCAGAAAGAAAAAGATCTTATATTTTATGAAACCCTTTTGCTCTCATACTTATATTTCAACAACAATAGCAGTTAGAACAATTACATTCTGCGTTCAGGTGATGGATAGTGCAGTTACGAAAAGGCCAAGGGATGGATGTTGCATCTGGGGCTTATTTTTAGAAGGAGCACGCTGGAATGACAAGAAAATGTTGCTTGATGAATCAAATCCGAAAGAACTCTATACTGGTGAGATCACTAGACATCTTAGGTTTTTGTCAATCTTAATTAAAACATGGTTTATCCATAACGTTACTCTTCACTGTTCACTATTCCCTATTATGAATGAATGGTTTGTTATAAATCGAATATGAGTTTCTATTTTCAGTTAGTTTCATTGACTGGAGCTTTTTTTATCAATAATTTGAATGACAAGAATGCAGGAATGTATGGAAAAATATCCTTTCAGAATAAGAATATTGTTTCAACTTCATTTCAAATTTAATTTTTCTATAACTCTTCATAGTTTTCTGTGAATTATACCACTACAATG
Source organism: Gonioctena quinquepunctata (assembly GCA_018342105.1). NCBI lineage: Eukaryota > Metazoa > Arthropoda > Insecta > Coleoptera > Chrysomelidae > Gonioctena > Gonioctena quinquepunctata. Next base: position 20,365 of record JAFIRS010006073.1, on the reverse strand, counting down.
AACGAATCATTTCCCAATAATAGTATTTTTTTGGTACTAGATTATTCGAAAATATATTTGAATCATTGTGTTGAACACTGTTGATTTTAAGAGCCACATCACAATGTTTCATTGATATCGGACTAGGTGAAACGATATGAGATAGTGGAGGCAAATATGGCATATCTTGATGTAATCATTTTTTTTCAATGAACCTGAATATGTTGAAGAATATTTTTTCAACAACATAATAGTGTATGTGGCTGATATAGGTATATAATTCAGAGATTTATATGTGAAAGTTCTTTGCACTGCACTTGGGCCATATTATGGGCAGAATAAAATACAGAAAAATTTATTAAACTAGTCAGGAACATAAAAAAACGTAACAAGTATCAAAACAATAAATAAACACAGCTCAAAATTCAAGCAACATTTCATTACATATTTGAAAAATAATATTCATATGCGCAAACGTAGAAAATGAGTTTAAGTCATCGCTGACAATGATTTAATTATTTTTTGTTGAATTATTTGGTTTCAAAAAGCTTGGCGCGAGGAGTGTTCATGAAAGTAGGTACTGATTAATTCGATTGGACAGTGATTGGTTGGTAAGTCAGAAAATATTTGATTTTTACAAAGTAATCATAAAAGTAGGTACCAATTAATTCCATTGGACAATGATTAGTTGGAAAGTAACAACTTGTCGAAGTATTAATCTTATTACAATTCGCACAAGCTTTTTGAAACCAAACAATTCAACAAAAAATTATTAAATCATGGTCAGCGATGACTCAAACTTATTTTATACGTGTCTGCAACAAGTTTTTTTGTAAGTTATTTTATTTTTTGCTTTTTAGTAAGTTCGCCTTGATCTGTTCATTTCAAATAGAGCATCGTTATTACAAGGTATCTTCCCTGTAAGTTTTGAGCTGAAGGAAATCATGATCTCCGACCACAAAAACTCCCACACACCAATTCTGAATAGAATCTGACCATAATCACAAAACTCATCTGCCATACAAAAAGTTCATGATCTCCCACCTGAAAACCCCCACATACCAATTTTGAATAAAATATGACCATAATCAGAAAAGTCGTCCTCCTTTCGGGGCCCCACCTTGAATTTATAAATTTTGACACGAAATTCAAAATCTCTGACCGCGAAAACCACCGCATACCAATTTTGAATCGAATCGGCCCATAATCACAAAACTCGTCCTTCATCTTGGGGCCGCCATCTTAAATTCATAAATTTCGACAAAAATTCATAATATCCGACCCCGAAAACTTCTGCATACCAATTTTGAATCCAATTGGACCATAATCATAAAACTCGTCCTCCATCTTGGGGCCGCCATTCTGAACTTATAAATTTTGACAAAAAATCCATAATCTCTGACCCCGAAAACCTCCACATACCAATTTTGAATCAAATCGGACCATAATTACAAATTTCGTCCGCCATTTTGTTTTTTCTCTTACAAAAATTCCATAATGCACCTGCCAAATTTCAAATTTCAAATTAATCGGACGACTAGAAGTCGGTCAAAATTAACTTGCAAGATTTGACCCAAACTAACGAACGAACCAACTAACTAACAAGTGAAACAAAATTTTTTTGCGCTAGTGATTTTGTGCCATATTACCCGCTGGGCCATATTTGCCTCCACTACATTAGCTTTAGTTTATATAATAACGAAATATCTGGGTTTATAAAAATTGAATATGATTTTGATAATTGGAGTATCTGCTTCCTCGATAGCTGAATACGTGCAGAGATGAGAGACTCTCCATCTTTCGAAAAACTACTGAATTCAACTGTGTTTTTTCCTGTTCAAAGCGAAACATTTTCTTACTTCGTCAAATTGCATACTAAAAAAAGAAAAATTGTTCCAGAAATGCCTGTTGTGTGGCTGAAGCCAGAAGAGCACTACACAAAATCAGATGACATTTATGTTTGCCCTGTATACAAGACTCTTACGAGAGCAGGGACTCTATCGACGACTGGGCATTCAACTAATTACGTTTTGGCGATAGAAATTCCCAGTGCACAGCCAGAACAACACTGGATCAAAGCGGGAGTGGCACTGATTTGTGCTCTAGATTATTGATTCATCAATTATTTTACATTGTTTCATATTTATAACAAATTAATATATTTTAACAATTTTTTTTTATTTATCAAGACCTAATCCAACAGGTGCAAATACGATAATGTATTAGGAATCCATATGGGGATATAAATGTGTATGGAGATATTATTTTATTAGTCCGTTTCAAAACAGTGGAATATTATTTAAAAAAATTATTTAAATAATTATTTTTCGCTTTCTAGTATTGTGTGTGTGTGTGAAATTTTGGAAACGATTTCAAACAAACATCTTGATGAGATTATTAGTTCAAAATCGATTGCTCCTTACTACTATCATTATTATTACAGACGAACAAACAAACAGAATATAAAAATTATTTTTTTTCAGTTAATATAAATCATGGAGCCATAGTTTTCTCTACTGTTGATGAAATGTATTTCTCAAGTTCAAATTTTAAATACAAAATGGGTCCGAGGATAGGTCCACGTGGAACACCAGGTCTCCGGATTTAACACCTATGGACTATTTCTCATGGGGGTACTTGAAAAGCAAGGTTTTTAACAGTTACAAGAACGAATACGACAGGAGTGTAGACTAATTTCTACCCAAGTAATTAGAAATGTTCAAAACGAGTTAAAATTCCGTTTAGGATATTGTCAGTTAGTTAATACAACATTTTGAGCATTTATTGAAGAAACATTTTTGAGTTGATATCAGATAGATCAGGTGAATCTCATTTTAAAATTAGTTGATGTTTGTTAAATATCTGCCAAACGACAAGGAATAAAAAATTTATATTTGGTACGCATGTGTAACTTACCATACCCTTCAAGAATAGTCATAAAAAAATTAGGATTGCCATTTAAAAAAATTGTCAATGACATCATATCTCAAATTTGAGACTCGCTGAATAACATTTTCTTACATAAAAACGAGCGCAATTCAAAATAGAAATCGATCTGTCCGGGCATATTCCTAACAAAACAACTGTCTTTGAGTTACTGAATTTATTCCAAGTTAGAAACTCGCACTGTACAATAATGAAGAACGAATACAGGTATGAAAAAGCTAGGCAAAATTGCTGAATATTTGTTAATATATAAAACTCCGCGGGCAATATATGGGAAATGAAAAAGGATATCCATATTCAGGGTCCTTTTATTTATATAGAGATCCATCACCAGGCACCATCCGTTAGTTCTGTATTAAATTCTGAATTCAGCGATATAGGACACTCATAGTTTCCCTTGACTACTGTAGAAAAATTGCAATTTTATTGCAAATTATATAAAAAGGGCCATGAATGTGACAAAATAAAAAGCAATATCCGAGTATTTATCGATCTGACAGATTTTACGAAACTGTATTCAATTTTGTGTTGGTTTTTCGTAGAATAGAAAAATGATTCACTTTTCGAATGCAGCAAAGTTAGATATGATGTATTTATGGCGAAACAAGAAGAAATGCAAAAGAGGCAGTGATAATATAGGTACGCTATTCGGTATCCCGACAGAAGATTACCGTCAGAAGAAACATTCACTAGCCTAGCCAAATATCTGGCACAAAATGGATGTTTTAATGAACGGATGCGAACAAATAAAAAAACAGCTACAGATGAGAATCATACTGTTGCAGTTCTAGGTCAAACGATATTGGAACCACATAGTTCTATCAGAGAAGTAGCAATATATAGTGATATTTCGAAATCGTCAATACAACGTATTTTGTCAAAAAACAAATTCCATCCCTACAAAATACATTTGGATCAAGAACTACGGCCAGGTAATAATCTATGTTTTTTTTTCATAGCCATCAGTAGGAGATTTTAGGAGATGCTGATAAGAGGTTGTACTTTATTGCATGGTTGTCCACTTGTATTGATGATGGTGATTTATTTCAACATTTATTCATTTTCATATCTAATGTTACAATAATTATGTATATAATGGAAATGGTACATTATAAGTTTAAAAATAGAAAAATATGTACAATCAAACAGTTATTAACTGGTATAAAATTATACATGGTTTCCGATTCATTTATAATAGTATTAAATCAATTGAAAAATGATAATATATCAATATACTTACAAATATTCAGACATCGGTATAATAAACAAACATAATTGTCACTACTGGTCTAACGTGAACTTTCATTTGACTCTAGAAACGAGATATCAATCCTTTGAGCAGCAGAGGCGGATATAAAAAAAATATGATATAAGCGAGGAAGTATGTATTAATAGGCAATCGGACCATCATAATTTCATTTTCCTATAGTCGAAAAGAGCCATATTTTCCAACAAAACACAACAAAACCATTTAATATTTTAAAACCTAATTCGATCCCAGACCAGAGATACTACTGGCTCTCATTTATTCAGACCTCTTCAAACACAAATATAACTCGTGATTCATTAATTTCTTGACCTCCAACGTATGTACACAAGCATTATCATTGGCTTGCGGTCCGTTGATTGGCTCAGGCGAATTTGGTGTAGAACTAGACAGCTGTCACTCAAAGCCACGTTGACTGTCGGCTCTTTTGATCTTCCGTTCGGCGACGGAGAATGTTTACGAGTAGTACACATTATTGTTCGTTCCGTTACTTCGCATATATGCTCGTGTAAGCTAAGTGAGTTTTTGATTTGCTCCTTATAGAAACAGCTTCTGCAATTGAAAATGGTTAAACTATACTTGCTTTTCCTTCAACATGTGTTGCCAAATCCCTTGGAGAATTTACCAATACAAACTCAACTCAATATGTGGTTTCCACAAGACGAGGCAACTCCGTATGATACCAGAACAGTTACCCAATATTTGGATGAAACTTTCAATAAAAATTGGATTGGAAATAAGGGTCCAAACACCATATCCAGCTCGAAGTCCAGATATAACTCCACTGGATTTTTTTTGTGTGAATTTATCTAATACTTAGTTTATAGGCGGCGTCCAGAAAATGTAGATGATTTAAAAATAGTATCACAAATGTTTGTGCTTCCATATCGCGAGCGGCGCTCTCAGATATAACGAATTGAGAATTAACAAAAAGAAACAATACAGTGCTTCTCAAAAGTCCCCTCCCCCCTCTTATTTTTGGAACGATTATACATAAACAAGTGAAATTTGGAAACTGAATATTGAAGGTTGTAAACTTCCCTACTAGTGATGATAGATGACGAAATCGTCAAAGATGACGTCACAAGGCCATTGTGACCAATAATTTTAAATGGAACCCTACGGTAAGCGACACTTCTTTTGAAAGGTATCAAAAAAACCTATTCAATGATACTAATTTTGTTTGTGTTTATGACAGTTTTGGCAACTCGCTTTTAAAAAACGCAAAGCTGTGATGAATTAAATCAGTTAATACTAAAATTCCAAATTCAAGCTCCTCCTCTGGATAGTTGTCAAATAAGCTGATAATTTGTTAAACTGTTGTGAGCCGAACGTTTAATTGCTTCAAGAAGCGAAATGGTACGTGCTTTAAGTGATAAAGTAGCAGCGATCCTAATTCTTGGTGAAACTGGACAAAAGCAGCAGAATGCATTTTTAATGAGAGGTTTCCCGATTGCCCCGTTTCGAGGACGTATTTAAGGGAGCTTCTTCGTAAGTTTGAAACAACGGGTAGTATTAATGATGCGAAACGATCTGGCAGACCACAAATTTCTAATCAGAAAAAAATTGATATACTGGCAGAAGTAATAGTTAATCCTACTTCTTCAACAACTCACGTTGCATCTACCTGTGAAGTCAGTCGAAGTACAGTACAGAGGGTGTTGAAAAAAAGACTAGAATTTTGTTAAAATATGGAAACTAGAATTAACCAACAGCCAGACTATGTCAAAACAATTTGTTTTAGTGACGAAAGTACTTTCTATCTACATGGAAATGTAAATACACAGAATGTGAGGTATTGGAGTGACGCAAATCCTCACCTGTTTCGTGAAACACATACCCAATTTCCCCAGAAGGTGAATGTTTGGGCAGGTATCCTGGGAAACCACATCGTTGGGCCTCTTTTTTTAAATACTAATTTAACTGGTGAGGTTTATCTGGAGCTGTTGCAAAACGCATTAGAACCGTTAATCCTTGAAATTTTGGAAGATAATGCAGATGAATTCGGCAATTTGGGAATAACATTCCAACACTATTACGGTGCAGTAAGACGGTATTTGGATGAGGAGTATCGTGGTAGATGGATTGGACGACGAGGTTCAACGGAATGGCCAGCTCGATCACCGGACCTCACACCTTTGGATTTTTTTCTGTGGGGGTACCTTGAATCGAAGGTTTACGCCACTGAACCTGACAATATTGACGTTTTAAAACAACGTATTTTTGCAGAATGTGAGGCTCTTTCCGCAGACACATTTGAAAAAGTACGAGAAGAGTTTAAAAATAGGATATTTCACTGTCAGGAAGTGAATGGAGGTCACTTCGAGCAATTAGATACTGATTCTTAAATCTGTAATTAATATCATACCGAATGGAATTTAAATTTTAATGTTTACTAATGAGCCATTAAAACTGCCATTAACACAAACAAAATCAGTATCATTGAATAGGTTTTTTCGATACCTTTTAAAAGAGGTGTCGCTTGCCGTAGGGTTCCATTTGAAATTATTGGTCACAATGGCCTTGTGACGTCATCTTTGACGATTTCGTCATCTATCATCACTAGTAGGGAAGTTTACAACCTTTAATATTCAGGTTCCAAATTTCACTTGTTTATGTATAATCGTTCCAAAAATAAGAGGGGGGGAGGGAACCTTTTGAGAAGCACTGTAAGCATTCTACGTGAGGGAGCCAATTTGAACTCTTACTAAATTAATTCATGTTATCAGTTTAATTTTTTCGTAATTATCATGGTGGTCGAGTTTCGAGTTTATTTCAAAGTAAAATATTTTTTGTTAAGTTGAAACATTTGTTTTAGTTTGTATTGTCTGCGATTATACAGTAACACCCAACTAAATGACATTGAACAGGAAATACAATTATAACTGGTAGATCAATTAAACTCGTCTTATTGCTTTTTATTTTGACACATTCATGGTCCTCTTTATAATATGCAATAAAATTGCCCTTTTTCATCAGTATTCAAGGGAAACTGAGTGTGCTTTATCACTTGATAATTCAGAAATTGATGCAGAATCCAAAAAAGCATCGTAAAATCTGAGGTGCCATTTAAAAAAAATAACGGCGGTTCCGCGACGCCATAACGGATGGCGCCTAGTGATGGATCTCTAAATAAGAGGACCCTTTGATATCGAAATCATCCACTTTCAGGAAATATGGATATCCTCTTTCATTTCCCAGATATTTGCCCGCGTAGTTTTATATGGGACATCCTGTATATTGTAATAGGTATAAATCTATATCCCAAAATAAATCAAATATTTATTCTTAGTTCTTATACAGGGTGAGTCAGAAGTACTTTGACGAACTTCAGGAGGTGATTCCTCACAATATGCTAATATGAATTGTCCAAATAAATATATGTACAGAAACGCTTCGTTTTCAAGATACAGGGTGTGAAAGTTTTATTTTTATTTTCATTTTTTCAAATAACTTTCGAATTACCGACCTTAATTGAACGAAAATTGGTATTGAGAGGTTTTTTGAGGTGTCGAATTCGAACCTGATGTTGTCATTGCTCTTACTCGTAGGGGGCGCCACCTACACGTCTTTCTCTTTTTTGAAGTTTCATAACTTTTTTGAGCATACTTCTAGCACATTTTTCAGTGAAAAAATCAATTCCTCTATCATATCTACGTAAAAAAGCTACACATGTTGCAAGTCACTATAAGCAACCGTTTTATAGATATTTGGACTTCAAGTCGATTATTTGATAATCGATGCGTGTTGAAGTTATTACCATCATTTTGAATTTTTCGCAAGAATGCTTAGGAAATGAATTTGACGTTCAAGTAAGTAGTGATGTTTAAGTAAGTAGTTTTGGTAATTACATATTATGTGACAGTGAAATGTTTTGTTGAAGTTTCTGTAAGTTTTGAAACACTAATTTGGAAAAAATGAATTATTTAAACAATAATGCTCAGTTAGCCGATATGCATTTCGTTTATGGCCTTGCGGATGGCAATGCGCGCGCAGCAAGACGTATTTACCAGGAGCGATTTCCCAATCGAGTACTGCCTTCAGCTCCAACATTTACCAGTCTCATAGACAAAAGTTCTATACTGATAACCAGTCTCCACCATCGTTTGACAGAAACAGGTAGCTTTAAGAGGGCAGCTGATATTATTGGAAGACCTCGAGCAGTCCGAACCCCAGAATTGGAAGAAGCTGTTTCGAACGCTCTCGAGGAAATCCAGAAAGAAGTACAAGAATAATTGCTGAAGCTCTCAATACTACTCAGTCCACAGTTTGGAGAATTATCCACGATCAACAATTCTATCCATGCCATTTTCAAATACATACTATGTGTCAGTGGTTTTTGAGAAAATTGGCTGGAAATCCTCAATTTTTGAGATATGTACTCTTCACGGACGAGGCAAGCTTCTCCCGAAATGTTATCACAAACTTTTATAACAACCATGTTTGGGCTCTGGAAAATCCGCACGCAGTTAGTCAAAGACTATCGGTATTAATTTTCTGTGAATGTATGAGCGGCAATAATTGATAATTACTTGATAGGTCCTTTCTTTCTTCCGTTCCGACTGAATGGCGCAACTTAAAGAGACTTTTTAGAAAATGAATTGCCGGGAATACTTCAGAATGTACTATTAGAAATTCGTATCCGCATGTGGTTTATGCATGATGGGGCTCCGGCCCATTTTAGCGTTGTAGTCAGGGAATTCCTTAACACTGTCTATCCAAATCGATGGATCGGTAGGGGTGTAGAAGAACCTAACCAGGCGTGGGCACCAAGGTCCCCAGATCTACCTGCTAGATTTTTATTTTTGGGGACATTTGAAGTCACTTGTTTATAGAACTCCAGTAGCGAACAAGGAAGATATAAGAAACCGAATAGTAGACGCCTGTGAAACAATAAAAAACACACCAATAATTTTTGAGCGGGTACGAGATTCAATGACTAGAAGACTGAATGCCTGTATCTTCGTTGAAAGTGGACACTTTGAACAATTTATTTGAATACAATTCAGTTTTTCTACGGCTATAATACAAAACTGCATTTTTAAAACTGTTTTTGATTGAACAATGAAGTACATTGTATGTTTTCAATTTCATATCCTTATCTGATAACACAATGAAGTCATTGTGTTATTGTTGGTCATTAAATCACGTCTCCTATGGATAGCAAGGAGAACTTAAGACATCTGTCAATTCAGTTTCATCAAAACTTGTCAAAGTTTAAAGGTATGGTGAGCAGTGAAATTGACGAACTACCTCCTCCAGACATATTTGCAGCCGCAAATTAGGCATGTATGAACTTGATTCCGGAAGTATCGAAAGATAAATATGGAAAAGCCCACAAATCCTTCAAATATTGGCAAAAGGGAAAGGTCACCGCGTCAACTTCAGAAAATGTATTATTTGCATACTTTGATCAATTGAAGTTCAAGTTTCTGTTGTAAATTAATTTCGCTATTTTATGTTAAAGCCGTAGAAAAAGTATAGTGTATAACTCACACGGAATGTTCATTTCCCACTCGTATGATTTGCAGCACTCGCCTACGGCTCATGCTGCAAACATACTCGTGGGAAATGTTGTTAAACAATATACTATTCCTTTATTTTATTCTTCACATTTAAAATTTCTTGAAATAAAATGTTGATATTTCTTGCAAATTTTATTAAAACAAATACAGATGTTGCACCCACGATACAAAAATAACTATTTTAAACGAGATAAAATAAATAGAATAGGTGGCGCCCCCTACAAAAAAATCAAAACTTCTCACTTAAACGTCAAATTCATTTCCTAAGCATTCTTGTCTTGTCATTTCAAATAATGGTAATAACTTCAACACGCATCGATTATCAAATAATCCAAATATCTAGAAAACGGTTGCTTATAGCGACTTGTAACAGGGGTAGCTTTTTCACGTGGATATGTTAGAGGAATTGATTTTTTACTGATAAATGTGCTAGGAGTACGCTCAAAAGAGTTATAAATCTTCAGAGAAGATAAAGACGTATAGGTGGCGCCCCCTACGAGTAAGAGCAATAATAACAGGTTCGAATTCAACACCTCAAGAAACCTCTCAATACCAATTTTCATTTAATTAAGGCAGTATTTAGAAAGTTATTTAAAAAAAAGAGGAATAAAAATAAAACTTTTACACCCTGCATCTTGAAAACGAAGCGTTTCCGGACATATATTTATTTGGACAATTCATATTAGAATATTGTGAGGAATCACCTCCTGAAGTTTGTCAAAGTACTTCTGACTCACCCTGTATACATGCCTCAATGCATGTTTCCTCATTCTGCAAAAAAGATATCCATGGATATTCAGCTCCGAATAAAATATAAATTGGGTGAGCACTATTATGCAGCCCACAAATCAGCACATGGTATTGGTGCTAACAAACATTCGCAATTATACTCCCGAAGCGTCATCTAACAACGAAAATTGGAAATACCGTGAAAGAAGTAACGACATAGCGCCATTTTTAACTTACTTCCTGTAGTTGTCCTGCTATCTGAAGTAAAATGAACAGCTATTACTCGATATGCACTATTGAGATCAATTTTGAAAAAACATCATAATTTGTTTTTTGTCTTCCACTCCCGATAGGGAACCTTAAGAATGTGTTCTCAGATGAGGATATGTTGTAATCACCTTATAGGGAATAAAATTCGGTTTCAGCTTATTCAAAATTAGCAATACAATCATGAATCGAACTGATCAAGATTATTGGAAAAATCTAATAGATATTTTGAAAACTGAAAAAATCCGAAATTGTAAATTTCCTTTTTATTCAGATTATTTGATTATCTATTCTAGTTTCAATTGAGAACTCATATAGATGAATGAGACAAAGAAAAATATTTTCCAAGGAGCCCTCACCAGAAAAATCTCTATTCAATTGAGAATTTTTCCCTTTTCAACATGAATACTCCACAAGAGGTTATCTTGAACCATGGAAGATAGTGACTAAACTTTATCTTTCAGTCGCAGATGATTCCACATCTGATTTTATGAACACCCTGTTCATGGTTTCAAACGAGTCAATCAAGATTATTGTTTATATGAGGGAAGCAATAAACGGGATGATCTGTTTTCATTTATTTCAACAAGAATACATGATTAGCCATATTCATATTAACCTACTGTATGAAAAAATCAACTCATTATTTCATTAGGTTATTCATGGTATAGAGACTAAATACATATGACTTTTCAATAAATCCGACAACAATGCATTATTGCTTATGGAATTATTTTCAAGATACAACCCAACATTTTCGGTACATTCAACAAAGTACCTGAAACTACCTTCGGATATCTCTTACCTTTATTAGAATTATATGTGAACAATAAACGTTTACTCATGTAATTTTCATAAAGAGAAACATTCCCAACTTCCACATAACTCTGTAAATAATTGGAGTACATTTGAATCGATAACCTGAGGCTCTCCGATTTTTCCAGTTTATTCGCCGGCAACAAGGTCAGCCTATAATGGTAACCTAATGGTTCGTAAATCTTAGAGACTTCTTCAAAGATTGAATCCAAAATGTCATCCTCTTCCGATACAGCGATAAATGTATTCAAAACTGCTTCTTGGCTTAAATTGAATAGACTCGCGGATGATTCGGTTAGAACTGGTGTATACTTTTTTCCCACTGAAAAATATTTCAATGGAAGCCTGGATTGCTGAAGAGCGTGTCTTGCGAAATATGCCATGAAGGGATATAAATTAGACGAGCCGCATAAATGCAAACGATTGATTTCATTCTTAGACGAGGATTCTTCTTCCACCGTGAATACATCAGAGGTTTCCCCACACCCCTCGACAATTATGCTGCGACAAAAACTTGGGTTAGAAAACTGAACATAACCCGATTTCAACAAGCGCTGCCTGAAATAATTAAGAACGCTAATTTCGAACAGAGCCACATTTGATTTCAAATAATAAGTAGAAGGATTCAAATATTGGATGTAATCATTCGATTTTGCGATTTCAATATGGTTTTTGGAACTTTTTTCAATAATGTTCGAATTTGGGGAGCTATAAATTACTGATTCTCTTTCGGGTGTTTTTTCATTAAGATCATTCGGTAAACTCAGAATTTTCAACATAGTGTCTTCCTCAATTCCATAGAAAGTATCTTTGAGGTTTTTGAGGTCATCTTTCACGACTCTAGCATGCAGTTTCAGTCTCTCAATATCGTCTTGTTTCGAATCTGAGATTTTGAGTAAGTTTGATATGGCAACACTAATTTCTGTTCTAGTAGTTTCCAAATGTTGCTTGCGCTCTTCTATGGATTTAAAAAACTTCCACTTCTTTTCAATTTGTTCGATATCAATTCCCAACCCGCGCTTTGCTATATTATTCCTCAAACTATCTTTGTTGATCAATTTCTCATCAAAATCTACTACTGGTGTTAAGACTACAAAGTTCTTTTGAGCTTTTTCCCCAGTTATATACAGAGCAGAGGTATACCTTCTAACAAAATTCCTAAAATTATTATTGAAAAGTCCACTACATTTACAAATCATCGTTAATTTTCATTTTTTTACTCGATTCCTCAGGTTCAACTTCTTTATCAACTTCCTGTTGCGTTTCGATCTTCCTCTTTACTGGAGCTCTCCAACTCCCTTGTCCAGCAGCCCTTTCGGAGTCCTCGATACTGTAGGGTTCCAGTTCCAATGCTTTCAGCCTTCGTTTGTGAACTTTGGTGCGGAAATGATCTTGCAAAGCTGTTATGTTTATGAAGTATCGAGCGCAATGTACACAATAATGTTGAGCCGACCCTGGCTTATCAAAGTCAACTTCTTGATTCTGTAGCTTCTCTAATTTTCAGGGCGGATGTCTTCGTCAATCTAAAACAGTTCAGAGTTGAAATATGGTTTGGGTAGAACTTATATAACCTTACCTGATCGAGATCTCTGGTTCTACGCTTTGTCATCCATCTTCTCTTCAAATGAGTGTCTCCGTAATGTGTTTTTTTCCGTCTATAAACCATTAGAGAACAGGTACTTTACAACAGCGTGAATAGGAGCACAACGTAGGAGTTTGATTGAGGTTATACTCATGGTTTTTGGGTGGAACTCACAGAACACAGAACTATAAGAAATATGTCTAAAAACTAAAAACCCAGGCGAATGAACTGATTCGATATTGTTTAGATTTTCGATGTGACACCACTTGTTACTTCAACAGAGCTTCTTTCTGGAGTAGTCTGTGGTAGATGGCGCCGTCCAAAAATGTTTGTTTATATTCTTGCTTAATGTCAGAACTCAATTTCTGACATCTGCAGCATCTTTATGAAATTATTCTCAGTGTTTTGTCAGTATCTATCTCTTTGATTTGAAATCTTGCTTAGCTTATTCCTGAGTTTGTTCTTCAAAAAATCACTCGTTCGTTAGTGCAGGAAGAATTGTTTATTTTCAAGTAGTGTAGTGTGTGAGGATACTTTTTGTAGAATGGGCCACATTTGTATTCTGTGTGGCAGATTCGAATATTCACCCGTATTCAGTACCAAAAGCAAGTACAAATCTTGACGAATTGACTAATAATGATATTTTCATAGTTCATCATATTGAATGCATTGAATTTTATATTTTCTGCAATTTAATGAAAATTTCATTTCCAATTCTCCCTCTGTCAAAATGCAGTTAACCTGAAATTCAAATGGTACAAAATACGAATGACAACACGACAGTGCTTTCTTTGTGCAATGTTCGGGGGCTTCCAATTCTAGCTTTGCTATTGGTGAAGTTTGACAGATGTCTTCTCTCAACCAATAGAAAAGCTAGAATTAGAACCCGCGAACAGTTTGTATCAAAAAGGAAGCTGATGAAATGAATATACCCTGTTACTGAATTGAAACTAAATCGAAATTGGCGCCATCTGACACGCTAGTAATCTCTATTATCAAGTAGGCCAAGTGTCGCCAAGTTGATCCCAAACTCCTACAGGTATAAGTGCAAGCACCAGAGTTTTTAGACATCTTAACTATAAGCCATGGAACTCTGCACTGGAGAATGCAACACAAACTGGCAGCGACATCTATTTCTATTATCGCTGACCAAACGAAAGGAAGGAATGGTACGATTCATTTTCTTGGTACTACAATCGTTCATTCATCGGAAAAACAATGAAAGAGTGAATTTGCATTATTTTTTCTGAATGAAAAAAATCCATCTGAGTGGAACATGACAAAGCTGACATACTTTGAATATCTGCAATTTTCACGAATGATGCGATATCTGAAGGACCTATAGCATAGAGTAGTTTGAAAAAAAAATGGGGATGAAATGCATATTTACTAGTACTGTTGAATATCAGTATCGTTCTTCAATGTTATTGAAAATGAAAATTATATCTTATTCATCGTTTTATCATTATCATAAAATGATATTTCATATCATTAAAAAAAAACATCCTTTGCAAAAGTTAACTGTCAAGAGATGGCGCTCTGAACGTCAAGATGTCCGCTCGAGCAGTGAACAACATCTCATCAGCTCCAATTAAGCTTATTCATTAGATATTGAGTAAAATACAATAATCTAGACTCCTGAAAAATAGTTGGTTGAAGTCATTATCTCATAATCAATATAATAATCTTTGGATAAGTTCGATTTGAAGGGATTTCAACTAATGGTAAAGGATATGCATCTAGATTATTGTATCAACTAGTGTTTAATGTATTCTGTAATGTCTAATGTCTGGAACACCGTAGAAAAGTTGGCGATTTGTCTCTATTTTATAGATATTTTCATGGGCGATGCTCTTCTGAAATATCAATAATCGTTCCTGCTTTGGCAGTCTCTTCGAGACTAACCCGTCAAGTTCAGTCATCACACCCCTTCGTGGTCACTTTGGAGACCTGCAGAACATCACTTTCCAAAGACTCGTTCATCCAACGAACAGCGAGGCTTTGGAACTCATTGCCTAGGGAGGTGTTCCCCGAGGCATACAACCTCCAGAAATTTAAGAAGAACACCAACTCCTACCTTCTTTCCCTTGGTTCCCACGATGTTCTCTGAACATTACAGGATATCCCTTTTCGTAAGAACCAGAACATGAAAAAAAAAATTCATGATTTGCAGCTCACAATGTTATACATATCACGTGATTCATTTACCCATTGAGAAGTAAATCAGTATTTTTCTTCGATGAAATGAACCATTTCAACTTTGAAATATATCATCAAGATTCATTCTCATTTTTGGCAATGCTTACTCCTGGAGAAAACAAAATATCACCACTGTAGTATATCATACACTGTGGGACTGAAGTTGGATTTAGAGATTTAGACATAGCCGCTGCTGCTGCGGTTGACGTCACCGTAACAGTCGGGAAAATTTAGATTAATGTCAGGGTTATTATATATATATATATATAATACTGAAAGGGTTACGGAGAAACCTCCATTTTGATGACGTCTAATGTGTGCCAGGAAAGCCTACTTTATAGAACTTATTTTCAAATTTCGAAGAGTAGAATGTATCTCTATCCTGGCTCAATGCGCCGAGCAGAGAAGAAACAAATGAAAAACACATCAAATAATCAACTTTTGTAGAATGAATTGTTAAGGCCTCAAAAAACAATATGTTGGAAGACCAAAAAGATCTTTCCACATGGTATCAGTAATTGTCTTTAGGAAATTAGTGAAAAGTTCAAATTTGCACTTATACTTGTTCGTACAGCTTTTTCACACTTATAGGCCCAGGTATTTTTTTCAAAACTACGAAATACAATCACTTCTACTACACTGTACAATGTCATGGTGGATGATGGAGTTATTGATGAACACACTTTATGTTCAAACCAAAATAAACAAGTAGTTTGCAAAACTTACAGTCAAGAAGAACAAGGATAATTACAATAAAAACAACCAAATAATTC
Source organism: Gonioctena quinquepunctata (assembly GCA_018342105.1). Lineage (NCBI taxonomy): Eukaryota > Metazoa > Arthropoda > Insecta > Coleoptera > Chrysomelidae > Gonioctena > Gonioctena quinquepunctata. Next base: position 4,282 of record JAFIRS010006073.1, on the reverse strand, counting down.
GTATATGTTGGCAGCAGAAGCACACTTTCCCCACCTTACGTCTGTTCACCCGAACTCTATTAAAGCTGTTTTATGTCGTATATATATATGAATTTAGAAATAACGACTGAAAATTGGTATGAACAGTGGGGAATAACGGGGATCTTCAGTCAGCACAAATGTTGAACTATGTAATTTACATATTTTAGGACCCTGAAGAAGTTTCAAAATTGAAACGAAAGCTCGGTCCAACGTATTAAAGAGTTTTTCATAGTTCAACATTTGTGCTGAATGAAGATCCCCGTTATTCCCCACTGTTCTATATATATATATATATATATATATATATATATATATATATATAATATATATATATATATATATATATATATAATATATATATATATATATATATATAATATATATATATATATATATATATATATATATATATATATTTATATATATATATATATAATAACCCTGGATTAATATATACTTTCGGCGTAAAGCGCATGAGCATGTTGTATCAGTATGAAATTTGTCAAACGTCAAATTTCTAATGTTGAAACATTTGTCTGATAAACTAGGATTACTTCCACATCTATATTGAAAAAATGTAAGTGAAACTTCCAGAGAAAATAAATATAATACTAAGTCTTAACCACCCATCTGCACAAAATTCACAGAAATATAACATATCTGATCCAGAATATTACGTTTCATGTCATTCGTTCGTTGTCGGTGCCGCAGGAGACAAAAAAATTTAGCCATCTTCGCACGGCAGCGCTACTCCAGCGTCTACGAATGTATAAACGCACCATGAACATTGAACGGCTACTGCAATGACAGCGACAACGGCTGCGTATCGATTATAAATCCAACTTGAGACTAAGCACGTGTGATCTACAATTGTTTCAGCATAAAGTTTTTTTCTCGAAAATAACACGTCTTCTATACGTTTCATTCCATATTGAATACACTTTCTGTTGTTCACTGACAAAGTGGTTCGGTCTCTCGAATGTAGATGTCGTCCATGTTTAATATATTGACAAAACTATCACCATCTATCACAGTTTCTTTAGGAAATAGGGATTACTAGAATGACGGTCTCTAGATGCCAGCACATGTAGTGAGGAATTCCGAATTCCAGAAATTGTCAATCAGTGTCGAATAATTTTTTCGCCCCAGCGCAATTCTCTCTTAACACGTTGAATGCCGCGGGTATTTTTGGGAAAGGTCCCTCAGGCCACACCAATTTTTGAAATTAATTTTTCAAGGAATAATGTATTTTGTACTATTATAATGCAAAATTATTATTTTTTGTTATTTTACCCTCTTCCACCCCCTTGTGACTCAGCGATATAAGTTTCTTCGCGATGTCAAGCATGCACAGATGAGCCATTGCTATGCTTAGAATGTTTTTTTCTACGCATAATATTACATTCAAGAAATATAATACATTTTTTATTTATATTTTGTATGTTTTGTATGTTTACTTCACCATAAGCTTTTTAATTCCTGTTACCACAATGTTTGTATTTTTGTAATAATAAACTTTTTCAAATAGAAACCTTGTATTTCAAATATATTTTCGATTTTTTTTGGCCAAGTTGCTAGACGTGTAACTCCACGCCACGCCAACCATTCCGCCATAAGAAACTTATCATAAGCGTGCCCTAGTAGCCATACACACGGCCAGAATCAAGTTATTGTTCGTGTATACTAAATTATACATGCGGCGTACAGGACCCAACTTGTGTGTATACTTTTATATGCACAATATACCCCATCCTCACCCAGGCTTCGTATTTTTGAGAACTTTTAATAGCATTTGTTTCTTTATTTTCTAATATATTTCTATATTGGAGGGCTTATGTAAAAATATGACCCACTTCCCTGGGGCTAAAATTCAGTCCCCTAATTCTTTTTGCTTCTGCGGACATCGTAAAAAATCTATCTTTTTGAAAATTACCACGAACACCACAGAGAAAAACCAAACATTTACAAAACTAAAGATTTTTGGGGTTAAAAACAGTGTTCCACAGAATTAACACAAAAACCACTGGATCATTGCGAAGTTGCCATACTGTAACGAAGATAAAGAACAGTTAGTAAAAGTTTTGAGAAAATGTTTCCCAGCAAATCATTTGAAACTTAAGTAGAAATTAAAATTAAAGGTCCATTTGTTAAATAACAGTTGATAAAAAGTCGCTGCAAATGGGCGTTACAATCAACAGGACAAGGATGAATACAATACAAACAACTGAATAATTTGTATATGTTGGCAGCAGTGGCACACTTACCTTACGTCTGGTCACCCGAACTCTCATAAAGCTGTTTTGTGCCGTAACCCTGTCAGTATTATATATAAAATAACCCTGTTCAGAAAGACTTTTATTATAGATCGTTATAATTGCCCCTCGTATAAGACATCCCACAGATAGACATCTCTGTCAGACGATTCTAACCATAAAAGTAGTACTTTTCTTTTTAGTGAAGAAGGCTCTTTTCCATTAAGAATACAATAGAAAATAACATTGTTCATATTTTTCTTTTGATTTGGATGGTAATAGATTCGATGTAGGTTCAGAAACTACCTTTAAAATGTCATAACAATGCTCTTCTCTTGGAAAATTGAAAAATATATTTGTTTACTCGTCGTTATGATGTTTCATTGTTAGCAACGTAAAATTCACATTTAATGTCACATGCACTTCCGGGTACTTTTAAACTGTTTTATATATTTATCTATTTGACAGATGTCTATCACTAGACGTTAAAACGTGACCCTATTATGCGCAGAAGTACTCAGACTGTGAAGGCTTACCTTACACAGTCCTGATGCTGACGACACGCCATCTGTAATACTCCGCGCTACTTAGACTGTGATTGTATTATTATTCGTTTATTTCTCTTCAACGGTCAATTTGAAAGTAAATTATAAGTAGATAATAAGAGGTTAACGGGCCGATTATTGGAAAATCTCATAATATATAATCCAATAATGATGCTCAAAAACAATTGCGAATATGAATGAAGGGGAACTTGTTACTCATATTTCTAATTTGAAAAGTGATTTATTTGTTATTGCTAACATGCAGAAAGGTGAAATTTACTAAATTTCATTTGTCAAATTTAGGTTATTTGTAACTAAGAAATAAAGGCACGAAGTCATCTTCACAAAGGAATCAATATAAATTGAAACACAATTGGTAGACCACAAGCGAAAAACAACTACTTTCCTGGCAAATACCACGCAGAACGTTGAATGATATTCACCTGAAATCTATGCGAACTTTCATAGAAATAAAAATAGATTGCGCAAATGTTTTCAATTTTTAGGTTATATTGTCACTTGGCTTTGTCTCCTCTACAAAACAACGGAATCTATGCAAAAATGACAGAAACTTACATATTTTACTATGTTGCGAGCTTTTGACTGTCTTTAAACTAAGTTTCAATAAACTCGGTTTAGCTTTCGTCTGTTTGTGTCGGTGAAACTGGATCGAGGTTTATCAAGATTAAAATCTGAGTTTAGTGAGAACGGATTTTATGAAAACGCCGTTTATCTGTCTTGTGGTGAAATCGGGCCTAAGGCACAAAGTCATCTTCACAAAGGAATCAATATAAATTGAAACACAATTGATAGACCACAAGCGTTACTGTAACTGTTGAAGAAGGAGTATTCTTTCGATAAATCCGGCTATAGGTATTTTGTGCAAAGTTGTACTGAAAATGAGTGATTTGGTGTTTGTAGTTTGAGCTGGTAAAAAGGAGGCATTGTGAGTGATTTTTGTGCGCGAAAACGGTGCCTAAAAATTACCTCGTGCAGAAGGAGAAAGTCATTATATCTCGGAAACGGAATGACATCGCCGCGTTTTTCTTCGGATTCGTGTTCAGGAGGCAAACACACATAAGAAAAGTCAAACAGCTATTTGCAGGGAGCATGAGCACGACACCTATACATTTACCTTCATGTTTATTGAATGATTGAACTAAAAAAATACCTAATCAGACAATCGGCAAATCGGCGCGAACCTATAATACCAAAGATCTTTGATAATACCCTGAATAAATAACACGGAATGTTACAAATGTTCTGACGTCAGCACGTGGACTTCGGCGGATAATAGGGTCAGGTTTTAACGTCTGGAATCCCCATCTGGCGGATGTAGTATACGTGGGGCGACTATAATAATCTATGATGATTTTCATTCTATTAATTATTGCTCCTCCATTAGATATACGAATGCGTAAGTTTCCTATCTCGTTGAAATTTGATTTGATTCACTCACATTTT
>JAFIRS010006072.1:0-43425 GCA_018342105.1 Gonioctena quinquepunctata | reverse complement strand
TTGGGACCCCATTTTGGTGGTGCCTGTGGTGCTTGTGGTTGGGGACAGCGTTCCGGGTCCCTGCCCCCTTTTCGTGGTGGTATGTTGTTTGTCGTGGTGGTTGGTGTTTTGTTTTGCTGGGTTTGTCGCTGGTTTGGGTTTGGGAATTTTGGGGGGCATCCTCTGAAGCTGGACGTATGTGGCCCCACAGTTGGCGCAGGTAGCTGGCTGCCCTTGGTTTTGGACAGGCCCAGGACTCGTGCTCTTCTCGCACTTGCACCTGCGGTGGAATGGCAGCACCTTGTGCGTGCCCAAACCATTGACACTTGTGGCACTGGGAGACGAATCCTCCAGTCGTCTGTCGTTGGGTTCCACTTCCTTTAAGCAGGGACACAAGTGTCAAGTTGAAGATGTGGTTTTCTTCCTTTGGAAATTTCCCACTAAAAATGGCGAAAGTCCCTTTTTGGGTGCGCCTAGATGTCACCCTTTGGCATTCCAGGACTTGAAGCCTGAGTCCTGTACGCTTTCCCTCACTTCCTCCGGTTGATATTCTCGGAATCCCTGGATCACTGCGTGGGAGTGGATTCTGACTTGAGAGGTACGTGTAGAAGCTGTAGCCACCAGCTCCCAAGAACGTCGTGGTTGCCCTCCACGTTCCCCCGTTTCCGTGGGGGATGGTTATTCCATCGGACGTTAGCCTGGCCTTCAGGAAGTTGATCTTCCTTCGGGCCATTTGTCGGAAACGGTCCACCACTTATCCATATTTCTAAGGACAATTGGAGGTAGTTTCTCTGGGTCGCTTCCTGGGGAAGGAGGGCCCCCTCGTAGATGGTTTGATACGACGGGAACCGTTTTGGCGACGGGGGCCGATTTGGTTCCGTTTTTGGGGGCTTCTGGGGTCTCGAGTTTGGACTCTCTTTTCCTCTTTGACGTTACAACGGTGAACTCTGCGTCGTCGTTGCTGAGGTTCTTGTTGTCTTTTTCGTCGAGGAATGTCAGGGTTCTTTTCTTGGAGACGTTGTCCTCCGTCTCCATGATTTCAACAACTTTCGGAGGTGTTGAGTCCTGGAATGGCTTCTCAGCCACCTGGACTGGCTTTTCAGCCTCCTTATTGCCGAGGGCGGCAATGGCCTGAGCTACTTCCTTCTGGGAGACAGCCGCTTCAGCATTTTCGTAGGTGCTGAATTTTTTCCTTAGTTCCGCGTTTTCCTTTCGGATCTCGTCCAGCTGCTTTCTCAGCTGGGTTAACACCTTGTAGACTTCTTCCATTCTGATGCTTTTCATCTTCTTAGCCTTCCTTGATACGACAGAGCTTCTGCTACACTCGTCGGTTGAGACGGCAGATTCTTCATCTGAGGATGACATGTTGTTTAAGTGCATAGGTGTCACTAATCCTTTCAGTTCCACTTCTTTAGATTTGCACGGCCACCAACGATCTAATGATCTGGACTGCTATACTCTCCAAAGTCGGGTCGAATTCCGAATTTCGAATTTTTGCCTTGATAAAAGCAGTTCCTTATTCAGATCTTTCTGAACGAATGCCTTGAATTTACAATTTGTCTTAATGAAGACACATGTTTCTTCTTCAGATATCACTGAACGTATACCTTGAATTTCTCACTTGCCTTGATAAAAGCACATGTTGCTCGTTCAGATCTCACTGAACACTGCGAAGTATTGCGAGACAATATTCAATAAATTTATTCGAAAATAACTCACTCAAATCAATTTATAAAAATATAAAAACATATGTTAACAATTCATCCTGATTTATCATATTTTTCAAACCAGTTTTGCCCCTCTTCTCATCAAAAAAAAAAAAATATTACTCATACGAGCCAAAAATATTGGAATGAAAATATCTCTTTTTTTTTCGGATAGAGAACAAGAAATCATGAATTTCGACACCCAATATGCATATATCTACGACGTACTGTTTGGACGGGACGATTTATTAAATTTTTTCGAAATTTGATTATCTTTCCCGCCAATAGGGAACGTGAGCTGGGTTTCATGACCGTCGTGGGGCAAGTAGGGCAAAACTAATTACATATTCGTAATCTGTGAGAAATTCTAAGATTTTTTTCGACAAAAATATTGTTTCCGCCAGAATCAAAAAAATTATGGGACTTTTCGATTTGAAACGAAAAAACAAAAATAATTGAGGGGGCCACTTGCCCCTCCAATCGACTCTAGAAAACTTCTTCGTTATGGAAAGTCGATGACTCGAGAAATTAACGTCTCCGAAAAGCGCCGCCAAAATAAAAAAAATTGGACTCGGGCCCCCCTTTCCCCCCTCTCTAAAAATTATACGTCATGGGAAATTTTTTTTCGTTTTTCGATAAAACTTCATTATACTTTTTTGTGGTACTCTTTTCGAACTTGTTTTTTTTTTCGAGGGAAGGGGGTATTCTTGAAATCGATGGGTCAACTGGGAGAAGGAATTATTTTTTGCGTTCAGACCCTCAAATGGTCTCCGTCCTCCTTTAAAAAGTCCTCTGGCACAATCCGCATTCCTCTACGAGCCTCCCTCCCATTGGGCTGTGCGTTTTCCCGTGGACTATTTTGAATAACGACAGTAATTTTAATTTCATAAAAAAAGTTATCCGAACAATTTTTTGGAATCGGATCCAATGCGTTTTTTTTTCATATGTACCGACTCCCTCACACCATTTCTGGGAATTTACTAGGTGAAGAAATTTTTTGGGATTTTTGCAATTATGACCAAAGACTTTTTCGCAATTTTTTAATTTTTGGAAAAAATCACCATCTCTCTACGACCCCTCCTTCGTGCTCTGCGCTATTTAATATAATTGAAATAATAATACGAAAACAATATGTCCTATCCATCAAAAAGTATCCAATAGTGAACATTTCATCGGAAAATGAGTTATGCATATTTCCACATAGGTTGCACGATCCAAAAAAATTAATTCGAAAATAACTCGCTCAAATGAAATCATGAACATGTAAAACATATGCCAACGATTCATCTTGATTTATCATGTTTTTCGAATCCCTTCTGCCCTCTTCCCAACGAAAAAATATTACTGATACAAGCCGAAAATATTGGAAATTTCCAATTTATTTTTCGTTGAAAATAATTTTTTGGGATAGAGAAAAAAAATAATGAATTCCGACACCCGATATGCCAATATTCACGACGTACCGTTCGGACGGTACGATTTTACAAATTTTTTCGAAATTTGATTATCTCTCCCGCCAATGGGAAACATGAGCTGGGTTTAATGACCGTCGGGGCATAAATAATTATATATTCGTAATATGTGAGGAATTCTAAGATTTTGAGGGAGGGGTATCGTTAAAATCATCATCATCATTCATATTATAAATAAATCAGTCGTCGATGATTCGATGTATTTTGTAAATATATTTTTATTACTGAAATCAATGAAAAATAATAATGAGAAATGAGAAGACATGGATTGAGCTAAGAATTCCGTAAAACATATCCTGTGGTTCTGAAAAGAACCGTTTTTCATATACGCATATGGTCTTATGGATGTTCTCCACGAATTCTTCTTGCCCACTGAATATCCTCAGGTATGATAGTCACACGTTTAGCAAGGATTGCGCACGAATTGCTGTCTTAAAAAATACCCACCACGTACGCTTCGCTTGCTTCTTGCCGAGCCATAACGGCAGAACTCTGAAAACGCAGATTGGTCTTGAAATCTTGAGCGATCTCACGAACTAAACGTTGGAATGGCAATTTTCTTATGAGAAGTTCGGTACTCTTCTGGTAACGACGAATTTCACGAAGTGCCACCGTTCCCGGCCTATAACGGTGAGGTTTTCCACTCCTCCTGTTCCTGGAGCACTCTTACGAGCTGCTTTCGTTGCCAATTGCTTCCTTGGAGCTTTACCTCTTGTCGACTTACGAGCCGTCTGTTTCTTACGGGCCATCGTTTATCAGAATGAAGTACCCGGTAGTATACAGTATACTCACTATAGAACTTATGAGTAATTCGTACCTCATCCCGACAGTTTTATTAGGCAGTTGCGAGCGGGCATGTTTGTGATTGGCAGAATCACTCGGAATGGGCGTGTCCTTAGAACTTACCGAAACAGCGTTCTCTGTCGTACGGACTCCAGTAGTTCAACGACGTCTGAAGTTGAAGTGACGAATTTTTCGTTGTATTGTTTCAAATATCTTTGTGGAATTCGACAGGTCGTGGTAGTGGGGGAAAAATATTGGGAAATTGCGAAGCAAAACGTCATTGCGAAGTATTGCGAGACAATATTCAATAAATTTATTCGAAAATAACTCACTCAAATCAATTTATAAAAATATAAAAACATATGTTAACAATTCATCCTGATTTATCATATTTTTCAAACCATTTTGCCCTCTTCTCATCAAAAAATATTACTGATACGAGCCAAAAATATTGGAATGAAAATATCTTTTTTTTTTCGGATAAAGAACAAGAAATCATGAATTCCGACACCCAATATGCATATATCTACGACGTACTGTTTGGACGGGACGATTTATAAATTTTTTTCGGAATTTGATTATCTTTCCCGCCAATAGGAAACGTGAGCTGGGTTTCATGACCGTCGTGGGGCAAGTAGGGCAAAACTAATTACATATTCGTGATCTGTGAGAAATTCTAAAATTTTTTTCAACAAAAATATTGTTTCCGCCAGAATCGAAAAATTTTATGGGACTTTTCGATTTGAAACGAAGAAACAAAAATAATTGAGGGGGCCACTTGCCCCTCCAATCGACTCTAGAAAACTTCTTCGTTATGGGAAGTCGATGACTCGAGGAATTAACGTCTCCAGAAGCGCCGCAAAAATAAAAAAAATTGGACCCGGGCCCCCCTTTCCCCCCTCTCTAAAAATTATACGTCATGGGAATTTTTTTTCGGTTTTCGATAAAACTTCATTATACTTTTTTGTGGTACTCTTTTCGAACTCGTTTTTTTTCGAGGGGGAGGGGGTATCGTTAAAATCGATGGGGTCAACTGGGAGAAGGAATTATTTTTTTGCGTTCAGACCCTCAAATGGTCTCCGTCCTTCTTTAAAAAGTCCTCTGGCACAATCCGCATTCCTCTACGAGCCCCCCCTCCCATTGATCTGTGCGTTTTCTCGTGGACTATTTTGAATAACGACAGTAATTTTGATTTCATAAAAAAAGTTATCCGAACAATTTTTTTGGAATTGGATCCAATGCGTTTTTTTTTATATGTACCGACCCCCTCACACCATTTCTGGGAATTTACTAGGTGAAGAAATTTTTTAGGATTTTTGCAATTATGACCAAAGACCTTTTCGCAATTTTTTTAATTTTTGGAAAAAATCACCATCTCTCTACGACCCCCCCTTCGTGCTCTGCTCTATATAATATAATTGAAATAATAATACGAAAACAATATGTCCTATCCATCAAAAAGTATCCAGTAGTAAACATTTCATCGAGAAATAAGTTATGCATATTTCCACATAGGTTGCACGATCCAAAAAAATTAATTCGAAAATACCTCGCTCAAATGAAATCATGAACATGTAAAAACATATGCTAACGATTCATCTTGATTTATCATGTTTTTCGAATCCCTTCTGCCCCTTTTCCCAACGAAAAAAAATTACTGATACAAGCCGAAAATATTGGAAATTTCCAATTTTTTTTTTCGTTGAATATAATTTTTTGGGATAGAGAAAAAAAATAATGAATTCCGACATCCAATATGCCAATATTCACGACGTACCGTTCGGACGGTACGATTTTACAAATTTTTTCGAAATATGATTATCTCTCCCGCCAATGGGAAACATGAGCTGGGTTTAATGACCGTCGTGGGGCATAAATAATTATATATCCGTAATATGTGAGGAATTCCAAGATTTTGAGGAAGGGGTATCGTTAAAATCATCATCATCATTCATATTATGAATAAATCAGTCGTCGATGATTCGATGTATTTTGTAAATATATTTTTATTACTGAAATCAATGAAAAATAATAATGAGATGGATTGAGCTAAGAATTCCGTAAAAAATATACTGTGGTTCTTAAAAGAACCGTTTTTTATATATCGCATATGGTCTTATGGATGTTCTCCACGAATTCTTCTTGCCCACTGGATATCCTCAGGTATGATAGTCACACGTTTAGCAAGGATTGCGCACGAATTGCTGTCTTCGGAAATACATACCACGTACGCTTCGCTTGCTTCTTGCAGAGTCATAACGGCAGAACTCTGAAAACGCAGATTGGTCTTGAAATCTTGAGCGATCTCACGACTTAACGTTGGAATGGCAATTTTCTTATGAGAAGTTCGGTACTCTTCTGGTAACGACGAATTTCACGGAGTGCCACCGTTCCCGGCCTTTAACGGTGAGGTTTTTCCACTCCTCCTGTCCTGGAGCACTCTCACGAGCTGCTTTCGTTGCCAATTGCTTCCTTGGAGCTTCACCTCTTGTCGACTTACGAGGCGTCTGTTTCGTACGGGCCATCGTTCATCAGAATAAAGTACCCGGTAGTATACAGTACACACCATGCCCCCTCAAGGTTGAGCGCCCATGGATAGTAAATCCCCTTCATGTTATATGTGAACGAGATTTACTATCCACTTCCATCCTCCTCCACTCCTCCTTGGAGCGGTCCTCAACTCGCAAATGGCACGTTTGCGAAATTGAAATCGTACCTCCTGTGGTATGAAGTCAGCCTCTGAGTGCTTTAAACCCCTTATCATCTGAATTTTGTATGTTTACCTGACTTGTGCTGTGTGTGCATGGTGTTGATGTACCTGATGGGTGTGTAAGTGTATGGTGTGATGTGGGTGTGTTGGTCTTGGTGTTTTGTGTTGAGTTGTTACTCACCTGACGCGCCGGAGTGCTACTCTCTGTGGTGGACGGTCGTTTTGGTAGACTGGCCGCAAATACTTTTCCCTTTCTCTAAACCTGGGATCGTCCAGGTTTAGGTTCGCGTGGATGTCTTGAATCACCGGGTTCGTGTGGGTGTCCGTCTTCAGGGACGTCGCGGTGGCGTGGTTCCGAAGATGGTCGTCTATGAAGTTCGGATTGACATTCAGGTCCCTGTAGATAAATCTATTCGGGACGTATCTGGGAGCGTTCACTGCCATTCTTAGGCTCACGTTCAAGAATAGCTGGATCTTGTTCCTGTATGTTTGTGCGCATTGACCCCATGCGGCGGATGCATACTGGATGATGGGGAGGAGGATGGTCCTGATAAGGAGCAGTTTTAACGGGGTCCTGTTGTCTGCGTCCTATGAGGGGGTAGAGGTTCTTTCGGGCTGCTTTCGCTAGTCCGAGCCTCCGGTCTACGTGTTGCCTGAATGTCAATTTTTGTCCAAGGTGACTCCAAGGTATTTGGCCTCGTTTGCCCATGGGATCCGTTGGTCATTCATGATGACGTGTCCTGACGGTGTTGTTCGCCTTCTGGTGAAAAGTATTGCCTGGCTCTTTTCCGCGTTGATCTCGATCTTCCATAGGTTGAACCAGTCCTCAAGCTTGTCTGCTTGATCTTGCAGGTATCGGGTTACTTGCGTTGCGTTCACCGATCTGGCCACTAGTGCTGTGTCATCCGCGTACAGCGCTAGCTTGTTGAAGTTGTCAGCAGGCTTTGGGATGTCCGCCGTGTAGATGGAGAACAGGTGTGGAGATAAGACTGCGCCTTGCGGTTCTCCTGCTTCCAGAGTCCTCACTGCTGAGAGGACGCTGCCAACTTTACATTGGCACCGCCGTCCTCGCAGAAAGGAGTCTATCAGCCTCACTATGGGAGTGGGGTATCCGAGGTCTGTCATTTTGGTGATTAAGCCATCGTGCCAGACCCTGTCGAAGGCCTTGGTTACGTCTAGGAATAAGGCTCCTGTGTGGTGTCGCCTGCCCAGGTTGAAGCCTGTTACGGCAAAGTCCACTATCCTCAGGACCTGCATTTCCGTAGAGTGTCCTTGTCGGAAGCCGAACTGCTCGTCTGGTAGGACGTTGAGTTCTTCCGTGAGTGGTTCCAATCGTCTCTGGATGACTCGTTCTGCCACCTTGCTCATCGAGGGTGTGAGGCTGATGGGCCGGTGGTTTTGCGGTATCACATGGTTCTTGTTGGGTTTGGGGATCATGATGACCGTGGCTTCTTTCCATGGTCGTGGAAAGTGTCTGAGCCTGAGCACTGCATTGACAATGTTGGCCAAGGCAGCAGTTCCTTTTCTCGGTAGTGCCTTCAAGGCTCTATTCGAAATTTGGTCTGGTCCGGGTGCCTTGCGGGTAGCAAGGTTTCGGATGATGTCCTTGATTTCTTCTGGCGAAGTTGGTTCAAGGACGTGCTCGGCATCATTGATCCGTCTTATTCTCCTGACAGTCTGACTGGCTCGGGTTTCCATGTCTTTCACCTCGTCGGTTTTGTTGACCTGGTTGTCTCTACACTGGCGTTCGAAAGCATCGGCGAAAGCTTCTGCTTTTTCGTTGTCAGTGTAGACCAGGCCTCCCTCTCCGTGGAGTGGCGGGCACGTTTTCCTTCTGCCTTGTCGAAGTACTTTCTGCATTCTCCATACAGAGTTGTCTTCTGTGCTCATTTCTGTCATCCTGTTTGTCCATTGCTGTGTTTGGTGAGCTTCGAGTTCCAGCCGCAGTTGCCTGCCTGCCTGGTTCATTCTCCTCTTATCTTCGGGAGCCAGTGTCCTCTGGTATCTCTTTTTCAAGCGGCGTCCGCTCCTAACAAGCTCCCTAACCTCTGGGGTTAGTGCTAGTTGGAAGTTGAACCTGGTTGCTTGGGTGGTCTTGGAGCTGCGTTCTATGGCTTCTTGGATGCATTCTTGCAACTGTGTTGTTGCTCTCTCGAGGTCAGTCTTTGCGTGTATTTGTGGGATGTGTCCTATGGAGTCGTGTATGATTCTTTGGAATCGGTTCCAGTCGGTAGTCTTCCTGGTAGCTGGTTCCTCAGGTTCCGCGTCTCCCTCCCCTATTGTTAGTAGGATTGGGTTGTGGTCTGAGGAGCCCTCGTCTAAAACTTCCATCTCGGTGTTGGCTGGGATGGACTGTACGAGTGCTATGTCTAGGATGTCTGGGTTTGGTTTGCTAGTCCGTGGTAGGTGGGTTCAAAGGGGGCTACTACTTCGATGTCGTTGTAGTCGGCCAGTAGGTTCTCCAGGTTTCGGCCTCGTGGATTGTTGTTTCTGCAGTGCCATGTCTGTGACTTCGCGTTGAAGTCTCCGATGGCTACAGTTGGGTGATGGTCTGGAAATAGTTCTGCTAGGTCTTCTCTTTGTATGTTTCCCCCTGGCGGGATATACGTTGAAATGATTCTTAGCATTCCTATGCGTCTGACTTTCACTTTTACTGCGACTGCTTCGCCTCGAGGTAGTTCTGGTTTCTCATCCTCGTGTTGTTCGAGGTCAGTTCTTACTAGAAGGGCTGCGCCTCCGCGGGTGCGACAACCGGGCCTGTCTGTCCGGTAGCAGGTGAATCCTGGAAGATGGAAGTTCTTCTGGGGTTTCAGTGCTGTTTCCTGGATGGCGATGACGTCCACTTGTGTTCTGGATATCAATTCGTGCAGCTCATTCTTGCGTGTGAGTGCGCTGTTGATATTCCAAGAGCAGATTTTGAGTTTTTTCGGAGGTTGTCTTAACATTTAAGATTTCCTGGGGCCTGACTCCGCTTGAAGAGCTCGAGAAGTTGCTTCTTGAGCGCCTCGGGTGGTGCCAACAGTTGCTGGTTTACTGTTGTGGTTGCCGTTGTTGTTGTCCTCGTTGGACCCCATTTTGGTGGTGCCTGTGGTGTTTGGGGTTGGGGCACAGCGTTCCTGGGTCCCTGCCTCCTTCGTGGTGGTTGGTATGTTGTTTGTGTGAGTCTTGGTTGTTGTTGTTGTTGTTGCGTGGGTCTTGTCGTGGGTTTCGGGAACTTGGGACAGCCTCTAAAGCTGGCCGTGTGTGGGCCCCCACAGTTTGCGCAGATGGCTGGCTGCTCTCTGTTTTTCGTGCAGATGCGGGACTCGTGCTCTGCTCCGCACTTTACGCACCTGAGGGTGGGATGGCAACACTTCTGTGCGTGCCCGAACCACTGGCATTTGTGGCATTGGGAGACGAATCCGCCGGTCCTTTGCCGTTGAGGTTCCACCCTGACCTTCAACATGACACAGGTGTCAAGCTTGAAGATGTGGGCTTCTGACTTGGGCACTTCCACTAGGAACAGTGGAAGTGCCTTTTTGGTACGTCTTGATGTCATTTGGTGACACTCCAGGACAGTGGAGCCCGAATCCTGGACGCTTTCCTTCACGTCCTCTGACTTGGTGTTTTCCGGTATTCCCCGGATCACCGCGTGTAACGGAATCTCTATTTTCAGAGAGTACGTATAGAAATCGTACCCTCCTGCTTCGAGAAAAGTTGTTGTTGCCCTCCAGCTAATTTCGTTCTCCGTCTGGATGGTTATTCCATCGGAGGTGAGCCTGGCCTTCAGGAAGTTTATCTTCCTCCTGGCCATTTCGGCGGAGATGGTCTGCCACTTGTCCTTATTCCTAAGGACGACTGGTGGTGGTCTTTTGGGGTCGCTTCCTGGAGGTGGAGGCCCCTTGAGGATGGTTTTTCCTCTGCTGGCCGCGACGGGGGTCATTTTTTCGACGGGGGTTGATTTGATGTCGGCTTCGGCTGATGGGGTCGCCGGTTTCGCCTCTCTTTTTCTCTTGTTGTGGGATACGGTGGTGTATCCCTCGTCATTGCTTCCGTTTCTCTCCTCTCTGTCTTCTGAGACAGCGAGGTTCCTCTTCTTCGGGACGTTTTCGTCCGTCTCCATGTCTTTATTTTTCTCCTGTACTTGCGTTGACTCTTTCGCTGGCTTTTGTTGTGTTGGCTTTTCAGCCGGGGTCTGCTTGCCAGCCAGGACTGGCTTTTTTGCCTCTTTTTTGTCGGGCGTGGCGGTGGCCCTGGCAGCTTCCGTCTGGGAAGCAGCCGCTGCGGTATTTTGGGAGGTGAAGAGTTGCCTCTTCAACTCTTCATTTTTCCTTCTCGTTTCATTGAGCTCTCATCTCATTTCATCGAGCTGTTTCCTCAGCTCGGTTAGTACACGGAAGAGGTCTGCCAGTCGAAGATTTTGAGTCTCCTTGTTGGATCCCCTGGAGTCAGTAGAGTCTCGGCTACTTACGTCCGAGAAGACGTCGGGTCCTTCCTCTGAGAATGACTCCATTTTTCTTATTGCATAAGTAGTATTCGCTTCTTTTTTGCTGTACGGCCACCAACGATCTAATGATCTGGACGGCAGTATACAGTATACTCACTATAGAACTTATGAGTAATTCGTATCTCATCCTGACAGTTTTATTAGGCAGTTGCGAGCGGGCATGTTTGTGATTGGCAGAATCACTCGGAATGGGCGTGTCCTTAGAACTTATCGAAACAGCGTTCTCTGTCGTACGGACTCCAGTAGTTCAACGACGTCTGAAGTTGAAGTGACGAATTTTTCGTTGAATTGTTTCAGATATCTTTGTGGAATTCGACAGGTCGTGGTAGTGGGGAAAAAATATTGGGAAATGAACAACGTCTGCGAAGTATTGCGAGACAATATTCAATAAATTTATTCGAAAATAACTCACTCAAATCAATTTATAAAAATATAAAAACATATGTTAACAATTCATCCTGATTTATCATATTTTTCAAACCATTTTTGCCCCTCTTCTCATCAAAAAAATATTACTGATACGAGCCAAAAATATTGGAATGAAAATATCTTTTTTTTTTCGGATGAAGAACAAGAAATCATGAATTTCGACACCCAATATGCATATATCTACGACGTACTGTTTGGACGGGACGATTTATTAAATTTTTTCGAAATTTGATTATCTTTCCCGCCCATAGGGAACGTGAGCTGGGTTTCATGACCGTCGTGGAGCAAGTAGGGCAAAACTACTACGATTTGAAACGAAAAAACAAAAATAATTGAGGGGGCCACTTGCCCCTCCAATCGACTCTAGAAAACTTCTTCGTTATGGAAAGTCGATGACTCGTGAAATTAACGTCTCCGAAAAGCCCCGCCAAAATAAAAAAAATTGGACCCGGGCCCCCTTTTCCGCCCCCCCTCTGAAAATTATACGTCATTGGAATTTTTTTTCGTTTTTCGATAAAACTTCATTATACTTTTTTGTGGTACTCTTTCCGAACTTGTTTTTTTCCGAGGGGTAGGGGGGTATCGTTGAAATCGATGGGGTCAACTGGGAGAAGGAATTATTTTTTTGCGTTCAGACCCTCAAATGGTCTCCGTCCTTCTTTAAAAAGTCCTCTGGCACAAATCGCATTCCTCTACGAGCTCCTCCTCCCATTGGGCTGTGCGTTTTCATGTGGACTATTTTGAATAACGACAGTAATTTTAATTTCATAAAGAGAGTTATCCGAACAATTTTTTGGAATCGGATCCAATGCGTTTTTTTTTCATATGTACCGACCCCCTCACACCATTTCTGGGAATTTACTAGGTAAAGAAATTTTTTAGAATTTTTGCAATTATGACCAAAGACTTTTTTGCATTTTTTTTAATTTTTGGAAAAAATCATCATCTCTCTACGACCCCCCGTTCGTGCTCTGCGCTATATAATATAATTGAAATAATAATACGAAAACAATATGTTCTATCCATCAAAAAGTATCCAGTAGTAAACATTTCATCGAAAAATGAGTTATGCATATTTCCACATAGGTTGCACGATCCAAAAAAATTAATTCGAAAATAACTTGCCCAAATGAAATCATGAACATGTAAAAACATATGCTAACGATTCATCTTGATTCATCATATTTTTCGAATTCCTTCTGCCCCCCTTCCCAACTAAAAAATATTACTGATACAATCCGAAAATATTGGAAATTTCCAATTTTTTTTTCGTTGAAAATTATTTTTTGGGGTAGATAAAAAAAATAATGAATTCTGACAGCCAATATGCTTATATTTACGACGTACCGTTCGGACGGTACGATTTTACAATTTTTTTCGAAATTTGATTATCTCTCCCGCCAATGGGAAACATGAGCTGGGTTTAATGACCGTCGTGGGGCAAAAATAATTATATATTCGTAATATGTGAGGAATTCTAAGATTTTGAGGGAGGGGTATCGTTGAAATCATCATCATCATTCATATTATAAATAAATCAGTCGTCGATGATTCGATGTATTTTGTAAATATATTTTTATTACTGAAATTAAAGAAATATAATAATGAGAAATGAGAAGACATGGATTGAGTTAAGAATTCCGTAAAAATCATTTTGTGGTTCTGAGAAGAACCGTTTTTTATATATCGCATATGGTCTTATGGATGTTCTCCACGAATTTTTCTTGCCCACTGAATATCCTCAGGTATGATAGTCACACGTTTAGCAAGGATTGCGCACAAATTAATGTCTTCGAAAATACCCACCACGTACGCTTCGCTTGCTTCTTGCAGAGCCATAACGGCAGAACTCTGAAAACGCAGATTGGTCTTGAAATCTCGAGGGATCCCACGAACTAAACGCTGGAATGGCAATTTTCTTATGAGAAGTTCGGTACTCTTCTGGTAACGACGAATTTCACGAAGTGCCACCGTTCCCGGCCTATAACGGTGAGGTTTTTCCACTCCTCCTGTTCCTGGAGCACTCTTACGAGCTGCTTCCGTTGCCAATTGCTTCCCTAGAGCTTAACCTCTTGTCGACTTACGAGCTTTTCGGGCCATCGTTTATCAGAATAAAGTACCCGGTAGTATACAGTATACTCACTATAGAACTTATGAGTAATTCGTCTCTCATCCCGACAGTTTTATTAGGCAGTTGTGAGCTGGCATGTTTGTGATTGGCAGAATAACTCGGAATGGGCGTGTCCTTAGAACTTACCGAAACAGCGTTCTCTGTCGTGCGGACAGTAGTTCAACGACGTCTGAAGTTGAAGTGACGAATTTTTCATTGTATTGTTTCAAATATCTTTGTGGAATTCGACAGGTCGTGGGGGAGAAATATTGGGAAATTTCGAAGCAAAACGTCATTGCGAAGTATTGCGAGATGATATTCAATAAATTTATTCGAAAATAACTCACTCAAATCAATTTATAAAAATATAAAAACATATGTTAACAATTCATCCTGATTTATCATATTTTTCAAACCATTTTTGCCCCTCTTCTCATCAAAAAAATATTACTGATACGAGCCAAAAATATTGGAATGAAAATATCTTTTTTTTTTTTCGCATAGGGAACAAGAAATCATGAATTTCGACACCCAATATGCATATATCTACGTACTGTTTGGACGGGACGATTTTTCAAATTTTTTCGAAATTTGATTATCTTTTCCGCCAATAGGGAACGTGAGCTGGGTTTCATGACCGTCGTGGGGCAAGTAGGGCAAAACTAATTACATATTCGTGATCTGTGAGAAATTCTTAGATTTTTTTCGACAAAAATATTGTTTCCGCCAGAATCAAAAAAATTTATGGGACTTTTCGATTTGAAACGAAAAAACAAAAATAATTGAGGGGGCCACTTGCCCCTCCAGTCGACTCTAGAAAACTTCTTCGTTATGGGAAGTCGATGACTCGAGGAATTAACGTCTCCGAAAAGCGCCGCAAAAATAAAAAAAATTGGACCCGGGCCCCCCTTTCCCCCCTCTCTAAAAATTATACGTCATGGGAAATTTTTTTCGTTTTTCGATAAAACTTCATTATCCTTTTTTGTGGTACTCTTTTCGAACTTGTTTTTTTTCGAGGGGGAGGGGGGTATCGTTAAAATCGATGGGGTCAACTGGGAGAAGGAATTATTTTTTTGCGTTCAGACCCTCAAATGGTCTCCGTCCTTCTTTAAAAAGTCCTCTGGCACAATCCGCATTCCTCTACGAGCCCCCCCTCCCATTTGGCTTTGCGTTTTCTCGTGGACTATTCTGAATAACGACAGTAATTTTAATTTCATAAAAAAAGTTATCCGAACAATTTTTTTGAATCGGATCCAATGCATTTTTTTCATATGTACCGACCCACTCACACCATTTCTGGGAATTTACTAGGTGAAGAAATTTTTTAGGATTTTTGCAATCATGACCAAAGACTTTTTCGCAATTTTTTTAATTTTTGGAAAAAATCACCATCTCTCTACGAAATTTCCAATTTTTTTTTCGTTGAAAATAATTTTTTGGGGTAGAGAAAAAAAATAATGAATTCTGACACCCAATATGCTTATATTTACGACGTACCGTTCAGACGGTACGATTTTACAAATTTTTTGAATCTTGTAAAGCCAAGGACGAAATGAAAAAAGGTAACAAATTTCTACGAAATTTGCGAACTCTAGTCTCTTCATCTGGTTTGTTAGATAAACGATTAAAAAGACCTTCCATAGAAGAAATGAATAAAGCTACTCTTTCAGTAGAACCTTGGGTTGAAAAGGGAAACATTCTCAATTGAATATTGATAGACAGATTTTTCTGTGAATTGAAAAATCCACGATTAAAATGAAGTTATTTTTGTGAATATCTAACAGAAAACAACTACCCCAAAAGAGGTTATCTTGACGATGGAAGATAGTGACTAAAGTTTATCTTTCAGTCGCAGATGATTCCACATCTGATTTTATGAACATCCTGTTTATATTTTCAACAAATCAACCTTGGATTCTTGAATTAATTTCACATTCTAAGTCTTCCTCATAAAAATAAGGAAGGAAATCTTTTTTTAGTGCAATATCAATCTCATCCCAATTATGGAAATTATTTTTATCATTGACAAACCATGTCCAGGCAGAACCTTTAAACAAATCACAAGCCGAATGAAAAAGTTCGGCTTTTGAAACACCTCGTGCTTCTCGCAATAATTCAACTTTTTCCAAAAATGAATTAACTGATTCTTTCTGATTTGAACCCGTGAAAGAGATATTCCATTTATATGGAGCAACCGATCTATTATTCGAAAAAACATTAGCAACAGGAGGGCAAGATTGAGTAGGAGTCGAAGTACTTGGAGAAACTTTCAAATCAAAATCAGCTTCCAACTCCAACACCAGATACTGAATTTTTTTTCTAGCAATTTCTTCATCTTGATCATCAACAGAAAGTCTGGACAAACGATTCGACAAATGAGCTAATCGACTTAAAATTCGGTTGAACGTCGGATCTTCCTTAGATCCACCAAAACTAGATATAACTTGTTTCAAATCAGCGATACTTGCTCTCAATTCAAGATCATCCACTGCATGTTCATATGGATTTGTAAAACCCGCACGAAAACTACGATTTGCATTTTCCTGACTTAAAAGTCCTCTTAAAATTTATCGTTCAGCATCTACATCACCGGTAGGTTCTACTCCACGAATTTTTAGCTCATAAGTCAATTCATTTGTTTTCAAGTGATTAGAATTCATGTTGGACTTGGAAATCTGCTCAATTTAAAATTCAACGATAATAGATAAAGCTGATACTTATGGAATACTCAAAAAACAGTGAGCGATACGATAGCAAAGATAACGTACAATATATAGGCAATACGATAGAGATATAGGCAATTTGGCGGTACGATATAGGCAATACAATAGAGATATAGCCAATTTGGCTATATGATAAAAGGCAATTTGGCTATACGATAAAAGGCAATACGGTACGATATAGGCAATTCAATAAGATATAGGCAACTCATTAACGATATAGGCAGTAAGAATCACAAAATATCAAAGATAGATAATATATAAATAAAAATAAATATATACCAAGTTCTTTTGGATCAGATTTGTAAATGTTCTTTCAACAAAAAAATTTATTATGTCTTCCACCAAGCTAGGACAAGATACGAAAAAGAGAAGAAGAACAGTCAAGTTTTTCGAGCCCCACGTTTGCGCGTCAATTGTGCAACACCCCTTACTTCTGAACCCCAGATTTTAAATTATATGATTCAAATTTAAGAAGGTGAAATCACTTTGCCGATAGGCTGCTCAGATGGATACGGTTAGGCCGTGAGTAAGGTTCAATTGATGACTTTTCCTAGTTGATCAAATTGGCCACTAAAAAAATTAATTAACTTGGGTTAAAAAAAAAAAAAAAAATTAACAAATTTATTCCAGATGGAATTAAAATGATTATACAAGATATATAAACAAATATTAACAAATACTAGAAGAGTATTGAACTTCTCTTAAAAAGAATTGAAAAATTACATAAAAAACCAGTATTTTTGACTCTGATCAAAACTCGAACATTTACACCTATGATTCCTCCAGTTGTTGGTGCCACGAATATACCTTCGGAGATCTTGAGCGAGAGAGATGAAGGCTAGTTTCTTGAAGCTGGTCTCAGCGGTTCTAGGAGGAACTTGGTTTCAGCGGTTACGATGAAGATGGTCTTGGGTGGTTCAATAGTTGATTTCACACCCCCTTATCTGCGTGAATTTAGTTGATCTTCACGGACCAGTGCTGATATTGATGTGCTGTAAGACCTCCCAGGCTACTAGTCCTTCCGTCTCCGTAGATGGGTTCCCTCCGCGGTATATATCATGCGAAGAAGATGATAGGAATCAAAATATGTACAAAAAGGGGAGAACCTCAAGTTTTATGTTTCAAATTTCAATCAAGAGTCAAAAGATAGATGCAAATGATAGCATACAATAAAAATCTCAGTCTATATAAAAGACTGGAAAGTTACAGTGAAAGAACAAAGATAATAAATAGCAATCCAATCTGCTATTCTGGAGTTAAATTTATAAGTTAATTTTAATAATTTTAAAAAAATATTCAAAATGAACAAAATTTGAAACCAAACAAAACAAACCTTACCCAAAACGTTATGTTCAAATTCAGTTAAGTTTTGAAATAAGTAAGTTTTGATAAGGTGATTTTATGAACCAGAAGGGTGAAAAATTTAATGAGGAAAGGTATTCCAAAAGAAATATAAAGTTTCCTGAAATTTTACCAGAGAAAAATATAGTATTTGAAAGCAAAATACTATAAAATTACCAGAGAAAAAATTTACTATTTTAAAGCAAAATATTTGAAGGTTGCCAGTACAAAAATATACTATTTTAAAGCAAGTGCCAAAGGAAAATATAGCGTTATAACCAAAATACTCTAGAAAGCTACAAAAATTAAAGGGTTTCTGAACCAAGATAATAGTCAAGTAAAAGTATACTCTTCAGCCAAGATAAGAAAGAGAGACACACGTCTTTCAGTGAGCACGACTCTCTTAGAGAAGATAAAGTGAAATAACCAGAGATAAACCGAAGAGGGAGACCACACGTTTTCAGTGGGCACAACTCTCTCAGAAAAAAATTATGTTAAATAATTCTTTTAATTGAAGAATTTCTAAAGATAACTGAAGAGGAGACCTCACGTCTTTCAGTGGGCACAACTCTCTTAGATAAAGATAATTTTGAAATAGGGCGGCAATTCCCTTTTCAATCGATAAACAGGTAATTCTCAAAAATTTTTGTGAATCTCCCTGCTCTTGGCGACAAGGTAGTAACTGAAGTGAATCGACTCTGCAACGATCAAAAATCAAATAAGCTACACTGGGAATTGAATGGAGTAATAGATATAAGAAATTTATTAAACGGAAATCAACTTTAAGCTTGAGGCATATATTGAATCGAGTGTTCTGAGACTATCAGGCCAGAGGTACAACTCTCTCCATAAGCAATTCTTTCTCAAGAGAAAAAAAATTACTCTCATGAACATATAGTTATGAAATAAAGAAAATTGCTTACCAGAGAGCCGTCCTATTAGTCATTTCAAACTACTCCAAACTGTCCCAGAACAATCAAATACGCCCCTTTGCTTGGCTTGCTTCAATCGGAATCCTTGAATAATCCACTGGTCGTAAGCTCTAGTCCATTTGAAATTACCAATTACTTGGTACCTAAAATGCGAAAGCGTAGAACTGATTTCCAATGAAAAAATCAGTTCCCAATATCCGGAACAGATGTTACTAGCCACAATATGTGACTATGGATGATTAGTCAAAATGGCCGAAATATCTATATTTAACCTTCAAAAATTACCATGCGGTATATCCAAGAATTCTAATATTGCAAGCTAAGGAAAAATGCTAATCAGCTACAACATTAATTGAAAGATAAAGAGAATAATATTACTCAATTAACTCCAGCAGTAAACTTATTTAACTATAGATCGTACACATACCAAAATCAACTCACTCAGTCCACCTGCCTACCTCGACGTTCAGATCAAGGAAGAGAACGATCATACTTTCGGTTCGAACAAA
This sequence comes from Gonioctena quinquepunctata, assembly GCA_018342105.1. NCBI lineage: Eukaryota > Metazoa > Arthropoda > Insecta > Coleoptera > Chrysomelidae > Gonioctena > Gonioctena quinquepunctata. The sequence continues at coordinate 24,245 of JAFIRS010006072.1, read as the reverse complement.
TCATCAATTCTACCTGGTTTTTCACAAACTGTTCTTGGTTTTCTCATTGAAAACACTTGGAAAACACAGCTTGACGACATGAATACAACTGTCACGATAACAAAACTCGTCCCAACTGACAGAATACGAACTCATGATCACGAGTTCAAAGACCATAATGATGGCGCTGTCCCATAGTTCACGATCGCGTGACTAGACCCGTTCCACCGTAAGATAACCGGAATAGTTATGAGAAATTGATTATGTATAAGGAAGTAACGAAAACGAAAAATTCGTTACAACATGTAAAACATAGGCTAACGATGCATCTTGGTACACTTCGTGGTGTGGTCTGTGGTAGTAGTGCAATGAGATCTGAACGAGCAACATGTGCTTTTATCAAGGCAAGTAGAAATTCGAGAAACTGCTTTATTGAGGCAAACTCGAAATTCTACTCAAGAAGAGTATAGCCGTCCAGATCATTAGATCGTTGGTGGCCGTGCAAATCTAAAGAAGTGGAACCGAAGGATTAGTGACACCTATGCACTAAAACAACATGTCATCCTCAGATGAAGAATCTGCCGTCTCAACCGACGAGAGTAGCAGAAGCTCTGTCGCATCAAGGAAGGCAGAGAGGATGAAAAGCATCAGGATGAAAGACGTCTACGAGGTGTTAACCCAGCTGAAAAGCAGCTGGACGAGATCCGCATGGAAAACGCGGAACTAAGAAAAAACTCAGCACTTATGAAAATGCTGCAGCGGCTGCCTCCCAGAAGGAAGTAGCTCAGGCCGTCGCCGCCCTCGGCACTAAGGAGGCTGAAAAACCAGTCCAGGTGGCTGAGGAGCCAGTCCAGGACTCAACACCTCCGAAAGTTGTTGAAATCATGGAGACGGATGACAACGTCAAGGAAAGAACCCTGACATCCCCCAACGAGAACTCCGGCAACGACGACGCAGAGTTCACCGTTGTTACGTCAAGAAAAGAGACCAAACTCGAGAAACCAGAAGCCCCAAAAGCCGGAACCAAATCGGCCCCGTCGCCAAAACGGTTCCCGTCGCAGCCAACGGAGGTCAAACCATCTTCGAGGCGGTCTTCCCCAGGAAGCGACCCAAAGAAACCACCTCCAATTGTCCTTAGAAATAAGGACAAGTGGCGAACCAATCTTTGCCGAAATGGCCCGAAAGAAGATCAACTTCCTGGAGGCCAGGCTAACATCCGATGGAATAACCATCCACACGGAAAACGAGGCAACGTGGGAGGGCAACCACAACGTTCTTGGAAGTTGGTGGCTGCAGCTTCTACACTCTCTCAAGTCAGAGATACCACTCCACGGAGTGATCCGGGGATTCCGGAGAATACAAAGCCAGAGGAAGTGAGGGAAAGCGTCAGGACTCCGGCTTTACAGTCCTGGAATGTCATGGGATGACATCCAGGCGCACCAAAAGGCTTTTCCACTATTTTAGTAAGTACCAAGGTAAAAAACCACATATTCAAGCTTGACGCTTGTGTCATGCTTAAAGTGAAGTTGAACCCCAACGACAGACGACTGGAGGATTCGTCTCCCAGTGCCACAAGTGTCAATGGTTTGGACACGCACAAAAGTGCTGCCATTCCACCCCCAGGTGCGTGAAGTGCGGAGAAAGTACGAGTCCCGGACCTGTCTAAAACAAAAGGAGCGAGCCACCTGCGCCAACTGTGGGGGGCCACATACGGCCAGCTTCAGAGGATGCCCAAAATTCCCAAACCCAAACCAGGGGACAAGACCCATGCCAAAAGCAAACACACCAACCACCAAGACAAACAACCTTACCAACCACCACGAAGGAGGCAGGGACGCAGGAACGCTGTGCCCCAACCCAAACACCACAGGCACCCCCAAAATGGGGTCAACGAGGATAACAACGACGGCAACCACAACAGTAAACCAGCAACTGTTGGCACTACCTGAGGCGCTCAGGAGCAACTTCTTGAGCTCTTCAAACAGAGTCAGGCCCCGGGAAAATTCAAATGTTAAAGACAACCTCCAGAAAAACTGAAAATGTGCTCCTGGAACATCAACAGTGCACTCACACGCAAGGATGAGCTGCACGAACTGATATCCAGAACACAAGTGGACATCTTCGCCATCCAGGAAACAGCGCTGAAACCCCAGAAGAACTTCCATCTTCCAGGATTCACCTGCTACCGAACGGACAGACCCGGTTGTCGCACTCGCGGAGCTGCAGCCCTTCTAGTAAGAACTGGCCTCGAACAACACGAGGCTGAGAAACCAAAACTATCTCGAAGGCGAAGCAGTCGCAGTAAAAAGTGGAAGTCAGATGCATAGGAATGCTAAGAATCGTCTCAACGTATATCCCGCCAGGGAAATATACAAAGAGAAGACCTAGCAGAACTATTTCCAGACCATCACCCAACTGCAGCCATCGGAGACTTCAACGCGAAGTCATAGACATGGCACTGCAGAAACAACAATCCACGAGGCCGAAATCTGGAGAACTTACTGGCCGACTACAACGACATCGAAGTAGTAGCCCCCTTCGAACCCAGCTACCTCGGACTAGCAAACCATACACCAGACATCCTAGACATAGCACTGGTACAGTACATCCCAGCCGACACCGAGATGTCGAGAAGTATTAGACGAGGGCTCCTCAGACCACAACCCAATCCCACTACAATAGGGGAGGGACGCGGAACCTGAGGAACCAGCTACCAGGAAGACGACCGACTGGAATCGATTCCAAAGAATCATACACGACTCCATAGGACACATCCCACAAATACACACAGAGACAGACTTCGAAAGAGCAACAATACAGTTGCAACAAACTATCCAGAAAGCCATAGAACGCAGCTCCAAGACCACCCAAGCAACCAGGTTCAACTTCCAACTAGCACTAACCCCAGAGGTTAAGGAGAGGGTTAGGAGCAGGCGCCGCTTGAAAAAGAGATACCAGAGAACACTGGCTCCCGAAGATAAGATGAGAATGAACCAGGCAGGCAGGCAAATGCGGCTGGAACTCAAAGCTCACCAAACACAGCAATGGACAAACAGGATGACAGAAATGAGCACAGAAGACAACTCTGTATGGAAAATGCAGAAAGTACTTCGACAAGGCAGAAAGAAACCGTGCCCGCCACTCCACGGCCCCTGGTCTACACTGACAACGGAAAGGCAGAAGCATTTGCGGACGCTTTCGAACGCCAGTGAGAGACAACCAGGTCAACCAAACCGACGAGGTGGAAGACATGGAAACCCGAGCCAGTCAGACTGTCAGGAGAATAAGCGGATCATGATGCCGAGACGCGACCCTTCGCCAGAAGAAATCAAGGACATCATCCGAAACCTTGCTACCCGCAAGGCACCCGGGCCAGACCAAATTTCGAATAGAGCCTTAAAGGCCCACCGAGAAAAGGAATTGCTGCCTTGACCAACATGTCAATGCAGTGCTCAGGCTCAGACACTTTCCACGACCATGGAAAGAAGCCACGGTCATCATGATTTTCCCAAACCCAACAAGAACCATGTGATAACGCGAAACCACCGACCCATCAGCCTCACACCCTCGATGAGCAAGGTGGCAGAACGAGTCATCCAGAGACGATTGGAACCACTCACGGAAGAACTCAACGTCCTACCAGATGAGCGGTTCGGCTTCCGACAAGGACACTCTACGGAAATGCAGGTCCTGAGGATGGTGGACTTTGCTGTAACAGGCTTCAACCTGGACAGGGGACACAACACAGGAGCCTTATTCCTAGACGTATCCAAGGCCTTTGACAGGGTCTGGCACGATGGCTTAATCACCATAGTGAAGCTGATAGACTCCTTCCTGCGAGGACGGCGGTGCCAATGTAAAGTTGGCAGCGTCCTCTCAGCAGTGAGGACCCTAGAAGCAGGAAAACCGCAAGGCGCAGTCTTATCTCCACACCTGTTCTTCATCTACACGGCGGACATCCCAAAGCCTGCTGACAACTTTAACAAGCTAGCGCTGTACGCGGACGACACAGCACTAGTGGCCAGATCGATGAACGCAACGCAAGTAACCCGATACCTGCAAGATCAAGCAGACAAGCTTGAGGACTGGTTCAACCTATGGAAGATCAACGCGAAAGAGCAAGGGAATACTTTTCACCAGAAGGCGAACAACACCGTCAGGACATGTCATCATGAATGACCAACGAATCCCATGGGCAAACGAGGCCAAATACCTTGGAGTCACCTTGGACAAAAGATTGACATTCAGGCAACACGTAGATCGGAGGCTCGGACTAGCGAAAGCAGCCCGAAAGAACCTCTACCCCCTCATAGGACGCAGTAGCAACATGGACCTCCAGCTAAAACTGCTTCTCATCAGGGCCATCCTCCTTCCCATCATCCTGTATGCATCCGCCACATGGGGTCAATGCGCACAAACATACAGGACCAAGATCCAGCTATTCTTGAACGTGAGCCTAAGAATGGCAGTGAACGCCCAGATACGTCCCGAATAGTTTTTATCTACAGGACCTGAATGTCAATCCGAACTTATTGACGACCAAACCACGCCACCGCGACGTTCCTGAAGACGGACACCCACACGGACCTGGTGATTCAAGACATCCACGCGAACTTAAACCTGGACGATCCCAGGTTTAGAGAAAGGGAAAAGTATTTGCGACCAGTCTACCAAAACGACCGTCCACCACCGAGAGTAGCACTCCGGCGCGTCAGGTGAGTAACAACTCAACACAAAACACGTAAGATCAACACACCCACATCACACCATACACTTACACACCCATCAGGTACATCACCACCATGCACACAGCACAAGTCAGGTAAACACAGAACAATCAGATAATAAGGGGTTTGAAGCACTCAGAGGCTGACTTCATACCACAGGAGGTACGATTTCAATTTCGCAAACGTGCCATTTGCGAGTTGAGGACCGCTTCAAGGAGGAGTGGGGGAGGATGGAAGTGGATAGTAAATCTCGTTCACACATAACATGTAGGGGATTTACTATCCATGGGCGCTCAACCTTAAGGGGGGCTAGCAAGGTATACGTTCCTACTGTCTAGAGTTGGACTTTTGTTTTTCACTTTTGAATATATTGACTTCATTGTAAAAACTGTTTTGTTGGCTATTTTGATATTATCTTTGATATTGAAAAGTCTAGCCAGTTTTGATGGAATATTTCTTATGTATGGTAAGGAGGTGAAAATATTAATAGTAGTCATTGTCTTATTATTCGATATATTAAGATTTATGTTGATATGTTGTGGCTCTATAATGGAGGATGTGTTGAACAATATACTTTTAAAAAAACTTAGAGGTTAGGAGTTGTCTAAAAAATGAATTAGGAAGATTTTAAAATATTTTTTTTTGTGGAAATTTACTTCAGAAATTCTCAGTACCCTGTTTTTTATTTGCATTACCAAATTTACTTTGATCGAATGTTTGTGGTAGGACAGATAGTTCAAGTATCTTCCAGAACTACAAGGTTTCCGATACCAATCTATCAGTATTTTCTTCCCATTGAAACGTATTAATCGAGTGTCTAGAAATAGTACGGATTGTTCAATGTTCTGGGTTTCTACAGATGTGGAAAAAAATTTAACGCAATATACGATTTCCAAAGTGTTTGGATGTTGGATGGTGTCTCTAGTCCACCAGCACAAAATATAAGAAATATGCGCAATGGAGAATCAATGATTCAACTGGGCCACTGTTCTCCTTCATGCACTCTTTGTTGGAGCACATTCACGTGCCAGGCAGTCTCGCAACTCTCGCCTCTCGAAAAGGAAGAAAAGATACGAATCGTATTTTGGGGGTCACTCGATTCAAGTTACAATAAATTTGTTTATTGTTGCATTTGAAAATACGCCAATTCCGTCACATTCCGCCATAAGTTGAAGTATTGAAAATGCCGTTATGACAAAAAGAAACCACAACACTTATTCGTTACATTTATTGCAGCAAATAATTTCTTGGATGCAATGGAAAGTCTCTTTCCTAATAAGCCAGGTACACATCCACACGTACCAACTGGACTGATCAACAAATATGACCATGATATGAACTATGATGACGTGAAAATACTAGCTAATGAACCCCACACTGATAAGATAACTTTTCTAGAAATCGCTTTTATATCAGAGGAAAAAAAATCATATGAATAGAAAAACTGATGTCAAACACCTAAGTGAAATTTATTATTTTTTACAAGCAATTGAGAATACAGAATTTTCTTCATACCAAATTGCTGTCAATTATTAATAAATCATCAAGTTGGCCCAACCTGCAGTTAGTACTAACTACAAAAATCACTATAACCTCTCAGATCAATTGTTCGAAACCCCCTTTTACAAGAGTTGTTACAACCTTAGGTTGGTACCACCTGCTGTCAAAGTATATTACAAGTAGAATATTTTCCCACACTTTATAACCTATTTTACTTTCAAACTTCAAGTTCAGAACTTCAAAATTCCCCCTAGAGTACATGAAGAAAATTCATGAAAAACTTAGTAACTAATCTCAACAATGCTGTGAGTTGATTATTATCTTAAGGTACTAAGGAATCAAATATCGTGAATTTGCTTCATTGTAGTATCCCTGAAGATGGAAATAAAACATTTCGAAAGATTTGACAAATACTCTTTCTTTTGCTGCGCATCCCATTATTCAGGAGCATTACACCTAACTAGGCAGCAACGACCCTTGCATATATATATATATATATATATATATAGATATATATATATATATATATATAAATACATAGCCAGACATTTGAAATATTTATATGGAAAAATATATATATTTTTATTTGTATGTTGTTGTGAAAAAAAAAAAAAAAACACAATCACATATAAAATATATATATATATATATATATATATATATATATATATATATATATATATATATATATATATATATATTTATATATATATATATATATAAACTTGAGTTTTGGGAAAAAACTAATGGAGACTATTTTCCTTGAGGTTCCAGTCCATATTAGTTTTTTTAATATTATATATATATATATATTTTAAAATTGAAAAAAAACTAATATTAAAAAATATTCTTCATTAGTTTTTTCCCAAAACTCAAGTTTATATATATATATAAAAATATATATATATATATATAATATATATATATATATATATATATATATATATATATATTTATATATATATATATATATATATATATATATATATATATATAGGTGATTGTGCTTTGTTTTATTTCATTATTTTCACAATCAGACATCACAAATAAAAATATATATTATTTTTTCTACTATTTTCATATTCCTTAGCTAGTTGCTCTTTGAATTTAATTTAATATGTTCATAAATAAATACCCATATAATATTTCAAATGTCTGGCTATGTATTTGACCTTTTTTCCATTTGACACTTTTACCTTACTTTCTTTACCTCAGCTAACTCAATCGGTACGCCTATAGAATCTCAGTAGTAAGTTCAACTGTGAAGCCCTCTGTTAGTGTTCTTGATGTCAACTTCAGGAAAACGGCACACTGTTTTGATCAATTATTGAAAATAAGTGAAAAATTCATCAAAATAATAATTTCCTTTATTCAGGAAGACTTACTGTTACCTATTCTGCGATAATTATCTCAAATTAGTGTTTCATAGTAAATTATACATGGAACGTGCAATTATGTAATAATAAAAACGTTTTCTGCTTTTCATATTTTCAATATTCATAATTTTGCATCAAGATCTTTCCTGGCATCTCATTGGCTATTGTGTTCAGATCTAATTTCATATACAGAATGTTCTAACTTTAACATTTTGTTGTCTGCTTGTGCTCAAAAATATGTTAGTAAATTTTGATTTCTATAATTTTTATAAATTATGCCAATTGCTTGTAATGTTGGAAACATGTTTATTTGAAACATAGGTATCGACCAATATTATATATAGTTTCAGAAAAACAGCAGAATCCTCAGAAAAACTGTAAAATAACATAGCATAAATTACTAAATATGAACATTTGTTTTATGTGATTTTTCAGTTTATAATTTTCATTTTAACTCTTTGAACATTTAACACGTACTTCTAAACGTAACAATGTATATATATATATATATATATATATATATATATATATATATATATATATATATATATATATATATATATATATATGTATATATATATATATCGCAATAAATGATAGAAATGCAAAAATCATATTGACGGAACAATCATTGTTGGCTTTTGACAAGGTAAAAAAGTGGGTGTCGTAAATAATTCAGTACATTACTTTCACAACTCTTCTGCTCCCGAAAAGGGTCCCCTTAATCAACCTCGACAACACCGAAAAACTTTGCAAAAATCCGAAAGGGTCACTTTATTTATGTCCTATCTGTCCCTCTCTCATTTCCACAGAAATTGGCTATGTTAAAAAAGGTCTGGAAAAGACGTTCCGAAGTGTGATGACGAATGTTCTCCACTATCTATAATGGTCCTTGGTAGCAAAAAGTGCGACGCCCTAATGAGCTTCGTTCACCGGAAGTGCCGTGTTCGAAAATTCCCGAGGGACACGCGATTTTATAGTTCTACACCTTCACGGTAAATTGTTTTCTGCTACGCATATTAAGGAAGCTTCTTTGGCGCACATGTGCTCGACACACGTTTGTATGTTCCGCCTCAATTAAATTGTCTGAGTTATTTGTCGGATGAGATTCCGCAAATGTGGTATCATAATATTGACTGGCTTGATGAGATATGATCGGTCGATAGAATATATGGTATATACAGCTTGTTTCTCTCATAAATAAAATAATTTATAGAAAACCTTTTTAAAGACAAGCTTTTATTCAAATGGGCTAGAAAGTGAAAAATGATTGCTTTGGATGTGTGAGGTAGGTTATTCCGTGAGATATAGATTCGAAAGCTTGTCTCGCAAAGTTTTCAGTTCGACTTCAAAAGGAACAAGCATTTGAATCTATAACTCACGGAATAACCTACGTCACACATCCAAAGCAATTATTTTTTTACATTCTATCGCATTTGAATAAAAGTTTGTCTTTAAAAAGGTTATGCACTTCTGTTGAAGCATCGTTATTATGAAGCCTTTTTCCTGTAAGTTCTGAGCTATCTAGTTCTTTAATGAGGAGACCACCTAAAGATGAACTGGTTTGCCATCCTGGAACTGCCATATTCAATTCATGAATTTTGGAAAAAAAATTAAGTATCTTCGACTAAATTCATAATATTCGACTCCAAAAACCCCGACATACCAATTTTGAATAGAAACGGTCGATAATCACAAATTTCGTCCACCATCTTAGAGCCGACATCTAATGTATGAATTTTGATAATCAATTCAAGATGTCTGACCCGAAAAACCACACATACCAATTCCGTTTAGAATCTGATCATAATCACAAAACTCGTCCACCATCTTGAATTTATAAATTCGTCAAAAAATTCGTAATATTCGACCCCAAAAATTCCCCAATATCAATTTTGAATAGAATCGGACCATAATGACAGAGATCGTCGGCCACCTTGGAGCAGCCATTTTGATTTTATTAATTTTGACAAAAAAATCATAATCATGGACCTTGAAAACCCCCACCAATTTTGAATCGAATCGGACCATAAACACAAATCTCGTCCAACCATTTCGGAGCCGCCATTTTATTTTTTCCTCCAACAGAAAAATACATAGTGCATTGTCACGTGAACAAAGAATACCTGCCAAATTTCATATTAACCGGACAACTAGAAGTGGGTCAAATTGAACTTATAAGATTAGATTATACACATCGGGACCACAGAACTCATAGAATTGATATGATTCATAACCACATGTATAGATGGGACACACGTAGGTAATCATGCGCATATCATCAACAACATTGCCAGTTCATGTACTTGTACGAGAATGTAATAGAATGGCATTATGATGCAAAGTATTACCTTATATTCCCAATAAAAGATCCGAAACTACTAGACTATCGATTACTCAGGATCCTTAAGTTCCTTTGTCATATGTATTCAGAAGATAATATACAAGTTAAGTGTAGCACTTAACAACTGATGGAATCGTAATAAGAATTATGATTTCCTACAAACTCATTTGGCAACGCTGTTTACATCAATACCTGTTAGTTAGTCTGACATTTTTATTCAGAGCCGGTCTTGCGTCTGTTGTTAATTTGTGTTCTTGATAGGATATTTGATCTAATGAATTCTAGAAATCCATAGGGCAAATTCCACAAGGTTCCAATAAAGGAAGACAACAAATATTTCTGGAATCCTTTTTTTGAAAATTCCTTAGGATACTTGGAAAGCCTCAAACATACTGATGGTGAACCGCTGCATTTTTCAAAAAACAGGAGGGACTCCAGTTTTGGATTTCTCCATCACAATAAATTCATTTATTGGAATGTGTGAAGACTACATTGACAAACATTAAAACGTTGAAATACATGTTAACTCAACATTCCAAGTACTAATGTATTTTACAATAATAGTGATTAACTTTTCAGGTGAAGAAATGGTTGGAATAATAACCCAACAGCATTTCAGTTTTATTAACTGAGGCTGATGTTGCAACACGATATTGAAAATGTTTATGGAAATTGTTTTGCTTAGGACAATACTTCCATTTCAACAACTTCCCAGAAAAAAATCCAACCTGAAATAACACTGCATGAAATGCCTTCAATTAAAAAATATAATTTAGATATTAATGATAGGATTATTTACAATGAAGAATTTCAAGGAAGATTGAATTCCTTCCTACATTATCCAACTTGACAGAAAATGTTGATACATTGCAGGTTTTGTATTGAAGAGCATAAAAAAGTAATAAAGTGAAAGGTGTGCCTTTCCGTACTGGAAGAAGAAAGAAAAGCAAGTGCAGATCTTGATTACTTGAAATTATTCCATAGAAAATACATAACTGCCTCTTTTTCTGCATTAATCAAGACTTCTGCAGATGTTGTGAGGTGTTGTATGTTTACAGAGTGAAAAATCAAGCAAATAATTACGGGAGAAAAAAAATATGGTTGTTTTTGTAGAACTATTTCGGGAACTCTTTTCGAAGATAGAAACATTGTTTTCTGAATTAGATAATCAAGTTTTTGATATAGCTAACTACGAGATGTACCACAAAATGAAATTGATAAAATTCATTATACAAATTTACGGTAAAATACGTTACCATAGTGTTGCTTGGTTGCAGGCAGAAAATGTAAGGGAAGAACTGAATAGGAGGAAGCTATAAAATTATTCTTTTTTTCACAGCAGTAATATTATGCCAATAAATTATGTTAAATCTTTTTTTCATTTATAGCGTGTACCAAAAAGTACCAGTAACTTAAAAATTGATGAAAAATCAATTTCATTAGTGTACCTCTGATATTCTAAATCTGAGTTGTCCATTGGATAACTATGACATATTCCCAATGGTTTTTTATGAGTGCGCGCGCGTGGGTAATGAATTTAGGAGTCTTGCCTAACAGACAGCTAAGGGCCGAGTCTCAATAGATTGCAGCATGGAAACAGCTTTACAAGGTGCAACACCTTGCCAGGTACGCGACTCGTCTACAGACAACTCCGTGTTCCAATATCGAAAGCTATGACAAGAAAGGATACGACCTTAGAGGCAATCAGGCATAATGGAGAAGTGAACTTCACAATAGCCACTGAAAAGTATTCTTTTAAATGAGCCTTTCTTCCCGAAACCTTACGGATATTGGGTTCAGAAATTCCTCATAATTTCAGTTCGATCTCAAGTCCACCCATCTTCAGAAATTTCAGTATGTTTCAGTTAATATATGTTATAAATTTCACTGAAACCCCCCTGTCATGACAGCGGGTTTACTACGCATGCCCATGTGTGTACCATGCGATACAGTAGGGCTCGTTCCAGCAAAACGGTATTGGCATTCTAGTTCTATGAGTTCTGTGATCGGGACAGGTGAAACTAAATAAAAGTTTGTAAAAATAAAAGGTACTTAGGAAATCAACTTTACTTCTTCTTGCGATTGATGATTTTGCATACGATAAGTAACAGTTTATATTTTGTATAATCAGGATCACTATTATCTAAGCAATTGGAAATATATGACAACTCCGTCATTGAGAATTCAATGATAACTTCTAGTGAACTAAATTCAATGATAACTTCTAGGGAACATTTATATAAATTTTACATTAATATTTTCGGATATGGAGGGGCGTACATGTTTTGACGCATATTTTCAATATTTTCTCCGACGTTTTCCTATGATTTTTTAACTGACGAAAAAAGGAAGTTCTCTAGTCCACGCGTATATTTTTTTTATGTATGATCACGCATAACTTTTTACAGTTGGTCCCATTTGGATTTGAAGGATCAATTCCACCCTTGAAGATAAGTAAATAGGGGATGGATTGTTCACCCACTGAATTTTCACCTGTGAACCGATTCTGTTGAAACTTGGCACACAAATGCAGTTTTCATGGCACTACAACAATGGAGTCCTGGATTTAATCTGATCATGGAGACGGAAACCGGTCGAGGGAACTCCTCAACGGCTCAGAGCAGCTACCTCGTATTTGAAGTAATTATATTATATAACATCAGTTATTAGTTGAACCAAGGTAAGTAAGTAATTTGAATTGAAAATGAAAAAATTAGGTAGGTGATAATCAGTCAGTAGATTTTAGCCAAAAATGAAAATAAAAACTTTTCAACAAATTATTGAACCGTAGAAATAAGAAACTGTAAAGCGAAAAATTAAATAAATCTATTTAGTCATAATAACTGATCTTCCAAGCTAATGTAACTAATTTTGAGTCGGTGCCAAAGAAACAATCAATGAAGATCATTGAATTACTTCAAAGATACCAACATCAATTATAAATAGAGATGGTTTATGATGGAATTTAACTGACGACGTATGATCTCCAGTATTTTTAGATGATAAGCCAATTCCTGATTGTTCGAAGATCATCAAGTATCTATTGTTCAGATGGAAGTTGTGACAATCAAAAATGTGTTTGTGTTGAGGAAGGCCTAAAATGTTGTTATGAGTGTAAATGTCATTCCTGTTACAACATTATTGAGGATTTCGAGGCAGATACGAACGAAATTAATGAATCAAAATGCTATCAATGTAGCGCCTATATAAAGTTTTTAATTTAATTCAATTAAGATTGTCTAATAAACTTACTAATTAGTTAGGTGGTTAATAACACTGATTGATATTTATTGATAGATGTTTATATATCTACCTTCCCGTCTTTTGGATATTTTTAATTTCTTTTTTCAAAACTACTTAAGCAGCCCTAGACGCTCTATATTATTATTGTACACTATATTGAAAGGAGACTATTTAATATTTATTGTACAACCTCTCAATATTAACAATATGTGAACAATACGAAATATTGAACAATATATATATTTATCATCTAGAGGACGCTTTTGATCACTACATGTTTTGTACCTATTGATATAAGTTGAACTACTACACCCCGACGAAGACCGTCAGATCGTTTCAGTCGGCAGGCTCGCTAAAGCCGAGCGCGCAAGATTATGAATTAGGCTCGTTAAAAAATATCGCCGACTCGATACTATGAACGGGACATGAAAATTTTGTATTCTAAAAACTTGTCTTCAATTTGTACCCAGGATGTAAATATTAATATTCTTAAATATACTTTTTTCTCGATAGCCTTAAATTACGCTACTAAAAATAACAACCTTGAGATTCTTATTTTAACAACTTGGAAAAAAAATTAGAAATCGGGTTGACGTGGGACGTTGTTCGAAGCGTTATTGTGTCTACTTTAATCTGAAATAAAAAATGGCTTGATAGCATACGTATTTTCAGAGATATAGCGGTGGAGACATTAAAAAATATGTTTCATTGGAAAATCTATTTTTTTCAGTTTATCCGAAATAAAAAAGTTCTCGACTACAAAAAATGTCGTTAAAAATGGTTTCGTGTACACGATTTACTTATTAAAGAATCGCACTGAGTCTGGTTTGGTTCTACGCCGGTTTCTTTTCTCGAAAACTAAACTATTTGCTTCCAAATTTTACGTTACTATGTGCGATACTGGCCCATGGCGACATGGCTGGAAATCCATTCCGATGGAACGTAGTACAGTGCCGGATAATTCATATATTTGATATGTAGCACACGTTTTCGATGATATAAATGACGAGCGATGCAAATGAGCCACTGGAGCTGAGATGCCGCTATAAAAAAGCGACACCGCACGCGTTCGTTAACAATTCTTTAGAGCCGCGCCGCGTCGTGCCGGCTTGGTTAGCGTCGAGTGCTGACGTTCATGCTCTTGAGAACGCTTGTTTCGTTTTAATGATGGGCCTATGTGCAGAGTCGAACTCATTATCTCACAGAAACGTTGCCGCCAAAAAAATTGGAATAGTTCAATACTATTACTCACTGTCTGATAATTTTTGTAATGAAATAACAGAGTTTGAAAATTTAATACCTATGAATTGAAAAGAAATATTATCGCTTTTTTTCCATCGTTTCGAATTTTAATTTATTTATTTTCAAGGCTATGTAACAATGAAATCTCATGGAATTTACCATGCAAGTTAATACTTGTAGGGACTCCAATAGTGAAAACGCTCGGACATTTCGACTAGCGATGAAAAATAAATGTTTCAAAAGTTGCTCAGCTCCAAAGAGATTTTGATAAAATGCACATGTATGTCAGCACCATGCATACGGAAAATGTCATGAAATTTTTTTTTCCATCTAACCTCTACTTTAATGTATAGCACTCCGAATTATATTTATAATATTCATTCAGTTTCAAATTGTTCACCAATTATCGCATTGAGAAAACTAAAATATGTTCATTCAAAATCAAATTGTCTATCAATTCACTCAACTGGAAGTGGCATTCAGATCCTCGTCAGCGAAACAGATAAAAACTTTTTAAAGACAAGCTTTTATTTAAGCCGTGTACTAAAATGTATGAAATAAGTTTGAGTCATCGCTGAAAATGATTTAATAATTTTTTGTTGAATTAATTGGATTTAAAAAGCTTGTCGCGCAACTGTTCATAAAAGTAGCTACCAATTGATTTGATTGGGCAGTGATTGGTTGGTAAGTGAGAACTTATCGAAGTATTTAGTTCTTACAAAGTATTCATCAAAGTAGGTACCAATTAATTTAATTGGACAATGATTGGTTGGTAACTAACAACTGGTCGAATTGATAATTTCATTACAATTCGTGCGTCAAGCTTTGTGAAACCAAATAATTCAACAAACAATTAATAAATCATTGTCAGCGATGACTTAAACATATTTTATACGTTTTAGTACACAGCTTCAATAAAAGCTTGTCTTTAAAAAGTTTTTTATTAGTTATTTTATTTTCTGTTCTTTAGTTAGTTCGCCTTGATCTGTTCATTTCTAATAGTGCATCGTTATTACAAGGTCTCTTTCCTGCTAGTTTTGAGCTGGAAGAAATCAAGATCTTCCACCCCAAAAACTCCCACACACCAATTTTGAATAGTATTTGACCATAATCACAAAACTCGTCCGCCATAGTGTTCGTTAAACATCGATAGTTATCGATATATTTGGAAAAACTATTGATTTTTATCGATAGTTATAGGAAGTGCATTGTGGTCCGAGCGCTCGGATCCGCGGACTTTTTGTATTTTGGTCCGAGCATTTGAACTAATGCATTATATCTTTACAGGGTATGTCACAATGTGCTTGTATCACCTAATTCACTGAATTTACCAGTAAATGTATAGGTGTCGTGCTAATCTGAAAATAGCTGTAATACTTTTCTCACGAGTTTTTGCTTTTTGCCTACTGAACAAGAATCCGGAAGAAAGGCGCGGCGGTCTCATACCGTTTCCGAAATATACATTTTTTCCTTCTTCATAAGGTTATTTTTGGGCAACGTTTTCTCCCACAAAAATCACCCAAAGTGCCTCCTTCTTTCAAACAGTTTGTAGTTTATCACAAACACTAAATCACCCACAACTTTGCTCGAAATACAGCTGGTTCTACTGAAACAATTCTACTTCAACATATACATCCTAAGCTCTGACATCCGACTCAGATTTGGGTTACGTTAGGTTGTTGTTGATGATGCGGGGAGGGGTTGAAATGTGTGTTTTGAAGGAGGATTTTTTCGATAGAACTGGCTACAAATTGCGCCGAAAATGAGTGATTTAGTGTTCGTAGTTTATGCTGTTTGAAAGAAGGCATTTTGAGTGATTTTTGAGGGAGAAAATGAAGACGGAAAAAAAATATATTTCGGACATAGTGTGAGACTGCCGCGTTTATCTTCCGGATCCGTGTTCAGGAGGCAAAAACTCGTTAGAAAAGTATTACAGCTATTTTCAAGGAGCATGAGCACGATGCCTATACTTTCAGCAGTAAATTCAGTAAATTAGGTGATACAAGCACACTGTGATATACCCTAAGAAATAATGCATGAGTTCAGATGCTCTGACCAAAATACAAACATGCCGCGGCTCCGACCGCTCGGACCTCAATACAAAAAGACAGCTTATTAGGGTCCGAGCGCTCGGACGCCAATACACTTCCATAGTTTTATGAATGTTAAAAAATGATTTAAAAAATATTTGGAACAAGCTTTTATACTGGAGCACTGAAAAGGAAAAAATTATTCCTTCAATTGTTTGACCTAGGTCATTCTGTGAGTAGTTGATTCAAAATATTGCTGCAAGAATACCTATTTTATATTCGCGGCAATGGCAATCATGCGAACATTTAAAATGTCCAGTTTTGACTTTATTTTTGAATTATCTGGATAGTTATTTTCTCTATTAATTAAAATTATCTTTAAGGGTACTTCTTTTTTTTTCGATGATTTTCTTCTACACACTTCTATTGTTTGTAAAGTCTCCCACTCTTTCCTATGTTTCCTTTTCATCTGATCCATCATATTATTGGTATTTATACTATATTAACAATCGCGTTTGCATATACAGCATTTCGCAAATCAATTTATCATCGGAAAATTTTGTAAAATGTTTCCCAAACAATGATTTTTCATTTCAATACTCCAAATGGTTATTTCACTATAATTATAGTCACTTTGAACTCTGAATATTACATACAGAGAATGTGAATATACGGAATACAGTGTCTTGGTTAGGTTAGGTATGTGGTATGGTATGCAGTGAATGCGTGATGAGAGATGCGATGTGTCAGATGTGTGTAAGGTGAAAGGACGATGGATCGCCGAAAACTATCGATAGCTAACGATAGTAAATGGCTATCGATAGTATGGATAGACTATCGATGTTCAACGAACACCAGTCCGCCATCCTGGAGTCGACAGATCGAATTTATAGATTTTGACAAAAAATTCATAATCTCCAAACCTAAAAACTCCCACATACCAATTTTGAATAAAATATGACCATAATCAGAAAACTCTTCCCCCATCTTGAAGCGGCCATTTTGAATTCATAAATTTTGACAGAAAATTCGAAATTTCCGACCGCGAAAACCGCAGCTTACCAATTTTGAATCAAATCGCACCATAATCAGTATAATCACAAACTTCGTCCTCCATCTGGAGGCCGCCATCTTGAATTTATCAATTTTGACAAAAATTCCATAATCTCCTACGCCAAAAACCCTCACATAATAATTTTGATTTGAATCGGGCCGCAATCGCAAAACTCGCCCACCATCTTGGAGCCGACATCTTAAATTTATGAAATTTGACAAAAAAATCATAATCTCCGACCCCAAAAACCCCCACATACCAATTTTGAATCAAATCGGATCTAATTACAAATCTCTTCCACCATCTTGGAGACGCCAGTTTATTTTTATCTCTAACAATATGCATTTTCACCGGAATAATGAAGACCTGCCAAATTTCATGTTTATCGGTCAAAATTCACCTGCAAGATTTGACCCAAATTAACTAACGAAGTGAAACTAAATAAAAGCTTGTAAAAAGAACAGATACATTTTTTCAGTTGCCTAATACTCTGCAATCATACCCGTGATGTGCAGAGCCAGTTTACCTACGCTATATTCAAACACACACTGAATCGCCGTATCAAACAGATGGTCATTGGGTGCAAGATGTAATTGGGTATGCCGAGTGATTGAAAAAACATTTGAATTAAATTCACTTTGTTGCCTTAGGACAGAATAACGACCAGTATAAACTTAAAACTGAAAACAAAACTGTCATATTATAATTTGGGTCCCTGGTATTGAGATCATTCACCGGTTTTACTCAAAAATTAACATAGACACATATATTCATTATCCTTTGGATACCCTGCACACTTTCTTTTTTTTTGGAAGGTGGAGGAAATCCTTTATGAACACCTTGCGGTAGTGTAGGAAATCATAAAAAAATTTCTACTCTTCCTGATAATCAACGAATTTGGCTGTGGAAATTTACGTCAACCATATTATACTTGCAGACTTTTCCATTTGTATTGCATGAGGTACCATCGTTTGAAATAATCCATTCAACATGAAGATTAAATTATTACACGGTCTGCGCTATCATATGAAATCGAATAAATTTCGAACGCAGACACAAAAGCCATTCACCTCTCAGTCATCAAAATTCCATAAATAATGAAATCCATTCATTTGAGCGGGAAACAAATTCAATATGAAAAATTATAATCGTCTGGTTTTATTTAATAACGGATATGTTGTGGATAACAAAACCAAAATGCCACACGACTATTAAACAGCTGTTGGAGATTTTATGGCTTATTCATCCATTTTCAGAATTTCGAGCCCTTCCGGCCGTATGAGATTCGCAATGGAGAATGGAGAGGAAATATAGCATCGAACCATAAATAATCGGCCTATATGTAAATTAAGGCAATAGCATTATTGTAAATGCAAATTTCTTCGGCGTAAATCCATTTCGTTACAAATGTCGATGGCCCTTGACTCTGCTTCCAGAAAGTATCTAACGAGAGTTCTGACCCCTCTAAACATAAATAATGTATTTGATATTTTATCGACGGCTTGTTGTGGTATTTTTTCTATCGCATTAGGTTCCGTAACAACTATAACTTATTATTCTTGAAAGAGTGTTTATTGGGACGATCAATAGAATAATAATAAAGCAGCACTAGGCATGAAAGAACGGATAATTATAAAAAAATATGAAAGAGGCAACAAGAGCTGTTCTTCAACTGTACCATCGAAAAACTGGATCTCAATGGTTTTTGTTACAAATAACTCAGTTTGAGAAAAAAGCACAAAAAAAATCTATTCGACTTCGTGAATTTTGAAAGTTAAATCAACTCATTGGGAGTTTGAAAAGAATGGCACTTGCAATCTCCTCCACAGAATACCATAAAAAAAATCAAGAATTAATAAACAAATATTTAAAAAATAATAATCACCCATCATCATTAGAGAAAAAAAAACTTTATGAAAACTAAGAATTAAAATCATGTTGTCACATTATTTAATCTCAAGTGGTCCACCAATATATTTTTTTATACACACGTGTTCCCAAAAACAAAACAAAATAAAAAAAAATTAACGACAAGCTTTTATTATGCTAATGCACTTGAAAGGAAAAAATAATTTCTTACATAATTGATCTAGGTTATTCTGTAACAGATTCAAAATCTGCCGCGCAAGATTACCTATTTTGTATCCGATGTGAGCTTTTGGATCTGTTACTCACAGAATAACCTAGATCAAATAATGAAAGAAATTATTCTTGAAAAACATTTCGATATGCTGTAAGAAATAAGCATCAATAGCATAGAGGAAATGATGTCTACTCAATACTTCCTCAGGATGTATCTTTAGTTTTTCGCAAATACCTCATAAATCTCTACATTTAGACATATGGAATGTCATGAGTTTTGGGTTGAATATCGATGAGCCTAACTGATGTCAAACACTTATATATAATATATTATATAATTAATCCATTTTCCCACCAAAAAAAATATAGAGGAACTACGTCAATGCTTTACTAAATATAAAAATAAAAACATCAAATCATCATTTTGATCAACCTAGAATAGTATACCAAGTTTGCATTTTTTTCCTACAGAATTGGATGAAATATACAGGGTATCTCAGAGAGGATTCATTTTGGGACATACGTTGATAGGAACTTTTCACCTCAAGATGTAATAAGGAATCTGCATCGCAGTTTGTCGGTCTCATTCTGACTCAACCTGTATATATATATATATATATATATATATATATATATAAATATATCTTTATATATATATACATATATATATATATATATATATATTATATTCTAACATAAACATAAGTACGTTAAAATATTCAAGTGACTTATTCCTGAGACAATTTCAAGAAAAAAAGTCCATATAAACTTGTGTCCGGAAATGCTTTGTTTCGGAGATACAGGGTGTTGAAATTGAATTTTTTTGTTCGCTTTTTGAAAAAAACTTTACAAAAAATAAGTTATTTGCACGAAATAGAATTTTTTTCCTACAGTATTGGATAAAATATACAGGGTATCTCAGATAGGATTCATTTTGGGACATACGTTGATAGGAACTTTTCACATCAACATGTAATAAGGAATCTGCATCGCAGTTTGTCGGTCTCATTCTGACTCAACCTGTATATATATATATATATACAGGGTGTAACATGAGTACGTTAAAATATTCAAGTGACTTATTCCTGAGACAATTTTGAGAAAAAAAGTCCATATAAACTTGTGTCCGGAAATGCTTCGTTTCGGAGATACAGGGTGTTGACATTGAATTTTTTTGTTCGCTTTTTGAAAAAAACTATGCAAAAAATAAGTTATTTGCACGAAATTTGGTACCTGTGTTTTTTTCAACGTGGGAAATCATAATTTCGTATTAATTTTCATGTAACATCTAGAGGGCGCTGCGTACGCTGTCATTATTCATTTCAAATGGCCATAACATTTTTGACAGTGAACTTTTGGTACTTCTCATGGGAAAACCTTATTCCTACACCTTTCCCAAGTAAAAAAGGTACACTTCCTCAACAACGCTGGAGGTGATCGTTTTCGAGATATTTACAATTTTCTATAGCGATGCATGTTACTTAGCTCCTAGGGCGCTAAGTGAAGTTGCTGAGAACATTACAAAAACTAAGTATGTGGTAGGTCTCGTCAAAATAAACTACTTATTTCCTATGAAATGTTTATCGAAAAATGAATTGTTTACGAAATACAGATTGTTGAAATTTTTCAAAACATGGTTGGTTTTTGTCGTAAGTTTTTTGCAATTTCAGTTATTTTCATCAAACTTTATACGCAGTATCCCCGCACAGACTTCTTCTAAACCGAGCATTATCAAGTATAGCCAAATTTGATTTCAATAATTTTTGTCACTCTCCGCTTGCAAATTAAGTTAATTAAATCGAGTAGGCTATGAACGTTCGTTTATAAAAATAGAGGTTTTTAACTATTCATTGACAAATTCACAGTTCGGAGATTATAAAGTGATTTTTTGGTACCATGCCCGACTTTACGAATGCTGAAATGGCTGATATGGTTTTTGCATACGGCTTGGCTGACGGCAATTCAACCGAGGCCAAAAGCATCTATCAGCGACATTTGCGAATCTTTTCCGGCGACTTTCGGAATCTGGGAGCTTTTAAAGAAATTCTGTAGTAGAACGTCCACGGACTACAAGAACTGTGGAATTGGAGGAGGCGGTTCTCGAAGAAATTAGTGAACATCCAGAGACAAGTACAAGGAAAATTAGTCAAACTTTAAATGTGAGTCACATGACCGTTTACAGAATTTTAAAGGAACAGCAATTATATCCTTATCATATTCAGCGTGTCCAGGCACTTACACTACGTGATTTTCAACCACGTATCGAATCGGCTCAATGGCTTCAAAGAAAAGTCGAACAACATCCCCAAAATTTATCGAAAATCCTCTTCACAGATGAGGCTAATTTTTCAAGAAATGGTATCATGAACTTCCATAACAACCACATCTGGGCGGAAGATAATCCACATGCGATATCGCAAACTCATTTCCAACACAGATTCTCTCTTAATGTATGGGTAGGCATAATTGGGGATTATTTAATTGGGCCCTATTTTCTCCCCTTATGTTTGAATGGAGATGCTTACCAACATTTATTGGAACACGAGCTTTCCCAGCTTTCCCATTGGTCTCCGAAATCACTCTTGGCTTATGCACGATGGAGCCCCTGCTCATTTTAGTCTGATAGCAAGAAATTTCTCAGACGTAGCATATCCCCAACGATGGTTAGGAAGAGGAGGCAATCAGCATTGGCCCCCGAGGTCACCGGACCTCAATCCCTTCGATTTTTTTTGGGACACTTTAAATCACTAGTTTATGCTAGCCCCATTGAAAACGAGAAAATGTTAAGGGATCGCATCATAGCTTGCTGCGACACGATAAGAAACACTCCCGGCATTTTTCAACGGGTGCGGAATTCTTTGATGAGAAGAGCAGAAGCTTGTTTTACTGTTGGGAGTAGTCACTTTGAACAGTTGTTGTAATAGTTATATGTTCAATTGCCTAATAAATAACATAGTACTTCTCCGAATTGTTTTTTTTTACAAACTCCGAAATGTAGCACTTTCTAATTGAATAATTGAACCTGACAATTTTTTTTTTAATTTGGATTGATTAAGCAGTTTCATAATGCTCAGTTTGAAAGAAGTCTGTGTTTAAAGTTTGATGAAAATAACTGCAGTTGCAAATAACTTATGACAAAAACCAACCATGTTTTGAAAAATTTCAACAATCTGTATTTCGAAAACCAATCATTTTTCGATAAACATTTCATACGAAAAAAGTAGTTTATTTTGACGAGACCTACCACATACTTAGTTTTTGTAATGTTCTCAGCAACTTCACTTAGCACCCTAGGAGGATATAGAAAATTGTAAATATCTCGAAAACGAAGCATATCCGGACACAACTTTATATAGACTTTTTTTCTTAAATTTTTCTCAGGAATACGTCACTTGAAGATTTTAACGTACTTATGTTACACCCTGTATATATATATATATATATATATATACAGGGTGACCCAGAGGTGTGTGTAAGCTCTATATCATTTTTCTCTACAAACTATCGACTTGATATTTTTCTAAGCGAAGGGTCCGACAATGAGGCACATTCTAAAAATAATTCTATTTATATGGGGTTCCCAAAATAGAAAAGACAACCAAGTTCTGTGTTCCTAAATGGCAACCCCCAGTTTTTTATTTCGCAATTAAATTGTCTATACAACGCACCCGAGTTTTAGGACTTTCTGCAATAGTTTTTCACTTGTCAATTCATGTGACAAAATAGCGTCGTGTATTCACCCACAGAAAAATTCATAACCTTAGAATTACTCAAGATATCTCAACCAACTCTTCTTCTGTCGATTCTGTTCCATCCCCTACTACGATTTTTTTATGATGACAAATGGCAATAACTCGACTTTTTCACATTTTTGCCAAAATAGAGTTTGTGGTGTCTACTTCGTATAATTTTCGAGATTTGTTGAAAAATAAGAAATGTTGATAATTTTTTCGAAAAAAAAAAGGAATTAAGTAGGCCGATGTCGTAAAACTTGAAACATCCATACAATTCTGAAAAGAACATGTTTCGACAAAATAAAATTATGATAGAATCAGGAGCACATCGCAAAAGAAACAATTCTAGTAATTTTAACAAAAAAAGAAAAGGGCGATTAACATGATACACTGTGAAAATTTCAGAGAAAATACTACTCATAAATGCTCGAAAACGTCACCATCATATTCCACACAAGCTGTTAGTCCTATGGTAAATGAGCCTCAAACTCTAGCAAGCATTGCTCCATCAGTTAGACGGAAGGCTTCCGTAATCTTGTTTTTTATATGATCCAGTTGTTGGACGATCTCTGGAAACCATTTTCTTCACGTACAAGCAAAGAAAGAAATCTAAGTGAGGTCAGGGGATCGCGCAGGCTAAGGAATATTACTTTCCATGCCAATCCAACGATAAGGATAAAATTGATCTAAAAATGATCGCACGATCTTATGGTTATGCACCACAGCACCATCGTGTTGCAACAACATGGTCCTTCTGGTGTTTAAATCCACCTCTTCTAACATTTTGGGAAGATGTTCGCGAAGAAAATGTAAATATCTGCCACCATTCAGCACATTGTCCGGAAATTAGAGTCCAATAAAGTAGGAGATTTAAGCCGGTTCTGGGTCTCCCCCCACCACTATGACGTCACGTGTGACCTTGAATAGTTGCAGG